>SDVV010029833.1:0-11757 GCA_016164225.1 Gammarus roeselii | reverse complement strand
CTCCACATCTCTCAGATCCTGTCCTCTCACGTTGTCATATTCTTCCTTCAACGCCTGCTGGAACTCCTCGGCTCTACTTTTCACATTCAGTCCACTCACTTTCACTACCTCTCTTCCTCCTCCCACTCGTTTGTAGCCCTTCCACTTCTGCTCCACTCTTAATCTGCCTTCCACCAGCAGATGGTCAGACACTCCTCCACCCTCCCCTCTCAACACCCGCACATCCAACAGCCTCCCCACCACAACCTGAATACGAGAGATGGAAATGTAGAGGTGGAGAATGGGATACGGAGGTATGACGTGCCCGGTAGAAATGGCAGTGTAGAAAATCTGATAGATTTGTGCATGGAGCAGGAACCGGTGGTTAGAAACAGCTTGTTCAAGAAGTGACACATCCTCAAAATCTGATAGGTCTGTGCATGGAACAGGAACTATTGGTTGGAAACAGCTTGTTGAAGAAGCGACATTTCCCTACTTACACATGGGTGAAGATGGTTTAGCATGCAGTGTAGGAGAGAGTGCTGATTATTTTTTGTGTTGTTTAAGGAGAGTGCTTGTGAGGCTGTTGTTTGTGCGGGTGTTTATTGGGGCGGCTGGAAGAATGTTGGGTCATCTACTGACGGAAAAAATACGATTATCAGTAGAGATGTAAGGGGAACAAAAGAGGGACAACGAAGAGAGGTAGTGAATGTGAGTGAACTGAATGTAACAAGCAAATCTGTAGAATTTCGACAGGCGTTGAAGAAGGAACATGATAGTGTGAGAGGGCAAGACTTGGGTAATGTTGAAATAAAATTGGGAGACGTTCAGATATGTTTTTTTGAGATGTGCGAAAAGTGTGAGGAGTGCGCCGTATGGTCAGGTGTTGAAGGAATGGTTGCGAGTGGCAGAACGATCAGGTTAAACTGGCGGTGCACAGAAGCTAATAACCTTTGATGATTAATCGCAGGCGAGGTCGGTGGCGGCCTGTGATAACTATAGCTATAGAGCAAACAAAGGAGGCTAAGCAGGTGGTGGGGAGAACTTAAGAGGGACGCTGATGCAAGGAGTGGTAGACGGTTTTGCCACAATGTGAGAACTAATTTATGCTCAGGAAAGAACTTGAGGGTAAAAAACTGGAAGCAGGTGGTGAAAGGTGTGAAAATCCGTTTGTGGTTTGATGTCGGTGATTTAATGAAAAATTTGCCTGATTCTTTTGACAAGCTACTGAATGTTGAGGATATCAGTGAGGCTGACTGTTGCTGTGAGTGGTTGTGCACGAATGGCGGTTTTGTAGCTAGACTCACTTTGGACATTACTATGGAAGGGGTGATACAAGCAGGGAAAGCCTCTGGTTCATTCGGCGTTACGACTGAGTGCTTTAACAAGAAGTAGGAAGTAACGATAGCGTAATGGCTATTGAGGCTATTGAATCATTCTTTTGTGTCTGGCGTACAAAAATCCATCACTATTTTGTAAAATATTATATTATTATTCTTTATCCACCACTATTCTGTGAAATATTTATACTGCCTGCCCAATGGTTAATTTTGAGTAAAGCCAATAAAATCCCGTCGCGATGCAGTCTCGTCCCGAGTGGCTACATTTGCAATAATGTGGAATCATGCTATTTTTGTACTCTTCCCTACCCGCTGAATTAGTCCTTTTGTGCAATTGTGTTTGAATGCAGCAGATGCAATTTATATATCAAATGGTAAAATTTTAACATGTATCCATTTTTTATTACTGTAGGATTTCCTTGCTGTGTAATTACATTCAAAATTCTCTTAGTCGGTTGAAACTTTTATCAACTATTGCAGTTGCCACTTTTATCGCTCACACCAGCAGTTGGTACAAGCGATGTCGCTGCTGGATGGCAGGATCAGGATGAGGTTTAAGTGGGGTGTGGCTAGTTCCGTCTGGGAATGGTAATATTGGATTATTCGGAATACTGCTCCTATATTTATCTAATTTGAAGTTTGTTGTAGCTGTTCACACGAGAAACTATGGATTGATTGCAAGGCACAGCAGCTGTATTTTGTAAACTTGTCAGACGTGCTTGACATCGTTTGGTGTAGGTGGTGGCTGTTGGCACAGCCATACTTGACTAATAGTTACGATGCTGGTGTTATATTTTTAAGTGATATGTGTAGGTTTTGAATAGACAGTTTTGGGATTAAAATCAGACGAGGACTGTTCCTCTCATTTGTAGTATACACGCGCCTTTACGTGGGTACAGTAGCGCTGCTCTCGCCCAATGCCGCGACCAAATAGAAATGCAACATCACAGTTTCTAACTGATTGAAATTTTCATGCATCCTTCGTAGAGCTTTTGCATGTCCGACCGCAAGATGGGATCAAAGCCTGTCGAAGTGGACGGTGCTAACGAACATGTTTTTATTGGTGCCGGAAACGAATCAGATCTTCTTATATTGTTTGAATTATCTCTGTTGGAGATGTTATGGAGACTCTACAATCGCGATACAACTATTGATAACATTTTTTTTAATGACCTAGCGTGCCTGTCATGATCAGCCTCCGCTAGCACATTTTATGTGACACAATGTATAACCAAACATTACAACAAAGAATCAGTTTGTGTATGCCCGAGTAACAGTGTAGGCCTTAGGCCTGTTGACCCTAGCTTAAGTTACACGAAGAAATCCCTTGTCTTGCATATGATTCGATACCCCTCCAAAGCACATTTAGAAAAACAAGTGGTTCCCATGGGGCATTGCGTGACCAGGAGACGTTGACGAGTGTAGTGCCATTTGGACATCCTGTTAAACTTGACAATTCAGCATTGTGTAGCCGCCGGTATCCCATAACGTAGAAGAGCCGTGTTCAGCTTAGGGTAACCCTAAAAATTAACCGATAATTGGGAGAAGCCTGTAAATTAGTTAACGGCCTAAGTTTATTTTGTGTTGCAATAAGGTCAGGAAGGACCAAAGGTTAGAGTGGTCCCCTTATTGGAGGATCACTTCATATACATAAACAAGGCTCTCCCATATTATTCTAGGAGTGCCGGGGGACATTGTATAGGACATCACACTTCATAGAAGAGCTGCTCGGGAGGAGGTGAGCCTGGTGAGAACAGCGATCGAACACTCGGTGTGTTAATTGTCAGATATTATATTCTAACATTTAGATGCGTGTTATCTGTCCTACAACGTTTATATGCGTTTCATAGGCTGTTATTCAACTGTGTAATTCCTCAGTATTTATATCCTGTGTTTGTATCCATCAACAAGGTGGGTGCTGCTCTGCTCTGCGCTGAGTTTTACACTTTTTGCATTTCGCTTTCCTCTCTTTTTGTTCTCCGGTACACTTCTTTTTGCTGTTAAGTTGTACTTTTATTCCGTTGTGACCGTTTATTTTACAATCAGTGATAGTGCTCGATTACGAGTTGACCTGTTGACATGTTACTTTGTTTTAATTCAATATAGTATTATACAATAACCAGTGTAATCATTAAAACTTTTGCACCTTCTACTTGATTATATCAACCGTAAATACAAGCCTACAACACGCCCACCAACTATGTCCTACTTACTTTTCGTTTTCGAGTTGAATAATATTTGTCGTTTTACAAACATGGCGCCACTTTGACATCTTCGGGACGATAATTCAAACAATGAAAGATGTTTTGACTCGATTTACAATAATAAAAGCTAATACGCCGTCGCCCCGCCTTTAGAGTGAAACCTTTGTAAGTTTAATCTCCAATGATTATCAAGGTATTGGGGCAATTTATCACTTAGAACCACAATTTAATTAAAACTAATAAGCATATAGAACTAATCAACTAACTTCGATGTGATCATCGAAGGATCTCTATCAAAACGGCATCCACACGGGAAATAA
The DNA here is from genome assembly GCA_016164225.1 of Gammarus roeselii. NCBI lineage: Eukaryota > Metazoa > Arthropoda > Malacostraca > Amphipoda > Gammaridae > Gammarus > Gammarus roeselii. Next base: position 7,914 of record SDVV010029833.1, on the reverse strand, counting down.
CTCCCCTATGTACCGTGCGGCCGTTCGTCGATGTTCAATAATGGTTGGACTATTCGTTTTGTGCCCATTGATTTGGGATCGGGAAATTAACCTATTTTGAGCGTCGTTCGGCAAAAAAATATTATTTGAGGTTGGTAAGTATTTGTAACTCAACCGAAGGTATAATTCAATTTATATACGCAGTTCTTGCTGTTTACTATTATATTCAAAGTTATAACGGGTATCTTGAAAATTATTATCAATCGGCGTCTTTTCCGTTCCGCCTCTGTTTTTTTCTAGGTACATGTGCAACGTCTTTTTGCTTCTATGTTGGGAATTTTGTTTATTATTCGAGATTTTGGGCTTACACATAACTGAAGAACGAGATTATCACTTTTCTTTTATAGTATATTCCCGTACTCCCACTGGTGTTGGAATACTGGGCCAAACACTAGACCAGTGAACTAATTTTCAAGCTACGTGCGCTATCTGTTGGTATGTTCTCTAAATCATAATATAAATTTAATCTGGTTAGTTTTTGTGTCATTTATTATGAGGCACTAAATGTTATCAGCTGTCAGGACAAATTACCCTGGTAGGAAGTGAATTTGTTATACCTTATATTGACATGCGGTTCGAAAAATTCTCCTAGGCATCCGTTGATAATATGATTTAATGTGCTTAACATGAACAAATCACCATGAACAATAACACATACTGCCATTGTTACGACACAAATTTCGTGGGCTGCGCCAATAACAATGTTGCAGAATATACATGTTTACACTTCCTTATTATTTCAACCCAAAAAGTAACAAATGCATCAAGCTCTCATTACAAAGAATGTGTTTATTCTTGTTGGGTTAAATTATGGAAACAATATTTCCCCTTCCTTCCACTGCATCCGTTTGTAACCCGAAGACTACAGCTAGCAAGCACTTCGCTTCTCCGCTATCCACCACCCCCTCCCTTCCCAACGCCCCGCTGCTCCTTGTCATGGACACCTGCACGAGATAGCAGACACAGCAGCAGCAGCAAAGAGGTTTCCACTTGCTCTCTGTTGAACACAAACGCGACTTTGCCAACTTTCACCAGAATGATTTTTATTTTTATTAACATCTACGTATACTGTAACATTCCTATGAAATGACTTCAGTATATAGAAACGGTAAAGTTTTTAATTGAACATATTTGTTTCGATCGAAGATAAATCCATGCATGTTCGAACAATCTGAGGTGGAGAAACGAAAGTGTCATTTGTTCGTCCGTAGAGATATACGACGAGCATCTCGTCGGTGTCTGTGATACGCCCATCTGTCATGATAGTAGGTGTCTGATTCCATCGCCGAACGATTGTATGGCAAAAAATGATGTATTCATAGCACCTGACGAGATTATATTGAACGCCTGTTAAATAATGACTTGCAAGTGTGTGTTCAATTGATCTAATCATTTCAACAGCGTCGTCTCATTGAACATTTGTTAATTTAGGTTGTGGATAAAACATTTTGAGTGAAGGCGTTGAGACACCCAGCCATACTGTATCGTTGAGCTGGAGCTGAGGCGGGGAGGGGGGCTGCCGTAGGGTATTTGTGCGGATTTGTTGTCCCTCTCCTATGTTCGGATTTTCCCTGAGGCGTTTTGCTTACTGTTTTACAGGTTTAGAATTCTGCGTAAAGAGGCGGGATCAACTATGTTAGTTATTACAGTAAATGCGTTCTATTTGCAATTGTTAGGCATTTATGTAATCAATTTACAAGCACCGATATATTTAGTTTCATTTACGATAGTTCTTGTGCCATTAAGGTCTTGGTGGCCTTCACTCACCATAGCGTGCAGTTGAAAAACTGAAATGTTTCAATGTAAATGGCCCAAGGTAATTGCATATGTTTTCAGTCAAATGAAATAAACGTTCTCAAAATACCCTTCTTCTCAAAGAACTTATTCAATTTGTAAAATAGTATTCTTTTGCGAGATACCCTATTTATAATGCATTTTTTGCCACGCATTATATTTTTTCGTCGACATTATTAATTTTGTATTAGTATTTTAAAATATTCCACGGCATTTAGTAACATGCACTTCATGTGGTTTATTGTCATCTGTCGAAAAGCTTAAATTAATTCAATTGTTTTTCGTCGTATTTTTTTCTAGTTCTGTATGATTTTTAGCTTTCATTGAAATGCTCTCAAGATTATTCATTTACGTACATTTTTTAGATGTTGTTGTAGTAGTCTTCTATGTTCACTTTAAAATTTATTAATGCCCTAGTTTGATTACCTCTATGAACTCATTATTCTTCTTTCACGGGCTCTCAAGATTATTCGCTTGTGTATTTTTTGGGTCATTTCCTAGGTTATGTTTTACATTGTTTGTTGTTAATTTTCGCTTTAGTCATGGAAGGGATGAATGCTAATATTCGCTTATCAGCTTCTATTCATGTGTTTCAAGCTTATTTTCTTGTGATTTTTTTTACAGTTCCCCGTTTATGTTTTGGTTTGTTTCTATGTTCCTATTAGCGTCTGAAAATTATTTTATAAGTTTTTTTTTAGGTTACTTCCAGGTTGTTTGTGTAAGTCATCTGAGGAAACAAAATAATCGTAGGTAAAATTTCTTTACGAAGAACTTATATATTGCCTTAACGCATGAGATAGATGGTCTCACAAATTAAAATTCGAGAAAATCTGTGCCTTATCGTGATTTGTGAAATCCTGACATCACATGCATTAAATATTTTCACTCACTCTCTATTCCCTACATTTGAGGAAAATATCTCGGATGATCGCAAAACTTGATAATTGAAATTTATTGCTATATGAATGGGAGGAAAATACATCTGGATTTTCGATCTTTCTAGTGGCCGTTTTTCCTTTTATATGATTTGTTTTCCTTAGGCGTTTGCGAAATAACTCCAGAAGTCTGTCTTATATCTCATAGCTTCTGGTCCAACTACTCGCGTTGCAGCCCCTGAACGTCATGCTCTTGCACTTACATCAGTTGACGCTATTTCAAAGCTGGAGCCTCTTACAGTCGTTATTACAAGTGCTCCAACTGCGCTGATCAACCTGACCACACTGCCAACGAATGTCATAACCAGCCAGATCATCAATCCACGGTATAACCAGCTTGTCACGAGGTCATCATTGAGAGGGTTGCAGTGCCTCGATCCTGAGCACATTTGGCTGAATGCTGACCTCATCGCGCCACAAAGCCGCTGTCAGTGCGGCCTCTTTCACCTCAGTTGACAGCGCAGCGCTGGCGGTTGCCTGAATGATAGGCCGCTTCAGCTGTAGGCGTTTTAGTTGTGCCTCCCTCTCTGTCCGGAATTGCTGTACTCCGGATAACGACTTCGTGGTGATCAAGGTACGCAATAATATCATCTCGGGGTTAGTGAGAGAGGATTGTATTAATTCGAGACTAAAAGAACTCTTTGCACCCTAATAGATCGACTGTTTTCAACGATCTAATGATACGGTTGTTGAAATCCATTCTTTTAGCATGTTTCATAGACGTTTTATTTTTTCCCACTACACTGGCGGCCTTGATTTGTACATTATATTCGAAGTACCGTGGTTTGATCTCTAAAGCCTGCTGTCGGTCTGAAGGATAAACTCTCATGTAAGCCACCATTAAGCAACATCATCGCTTCTCTCTCTTGTCCGAATGTCTCGTCTAACTACTCACTGACAGTCGCAGTTATTTTTCCATTGCAAATCGACGAAGTTGGATATGTTGATCAAGTTTGCTCACCGGCATATGACACAATTGGCCAACGTTGGTTTCCAATAAGAACGCGAGGTAGGCTGTAGAATTGTGCTCCAGTTCGTAGTTCTAAAATACCTCGTTCACGTTCAAAACTGTCTCCAGTGCGTTAATATCAAGGCTTTTTGTCTGACGGATAGTAATCTCAGTGCAGTAAATGTGTCCATGTGTTCATGTCTTTTCCCTAGGACAAAACAAAGTTGAATTGATTCAATTTCCTTTCTCCTTGATTTATAAGGAATATTTCGAATGTGGTCGCTAGAGATCCGCCCTGACTGACAGATTATCTGTTAGACTCCTAGATTCTAATAAGTAAGATCAACATCCGATGCTTGACAGATACCCTAGTCGTTGATATCAACTCTGCTCCATCCATTATCATCACTGTCATATCACATTTACAGCACATTTTTCTAATTTGGACTCAGGTGACGTCGATCGGATTCCAACGATTAGGATAATTTGTTTGCCGTCTGTTTGTAGGGGCTCGCGAAGTCGAGTTTTGCATTGCTCTCCCTCACAGCAGCTCTAGCACAATTCACTTCTTGTAAATATTTTCTTTTCTTTTATGATTAAGGTATCATATTTGACACCATTGTATTAACTCCCATTGGAAATGTGTCGTAGATGCAGTTTCCTCTTTGACGGCGGGAATCCATCTGCACGCCAACTGCAGTTTTCCCTCTGGCGGCGAAAATCCTTCCGCACGTCAACTTGTCATCAAGCAGTGCGGGACTCCAGCTCAAAGTTCCCGGCGTATACTGCAAGGAACCATTCAGTAACAAGGATTTTTGGCGCCACCAATAAAAGCCAAGAGCGGCAACAAGGAGTGGATGCAAAGCCAATCAGCATCTGGGAAGCGGCACAGGGATCTTCAATTATGAAATACAAATAAATTATGATCATATTTTTCGCCCATTACTATCCTTAGTTCAACTAGCAACATCCATACAGTTTAAAACGTATGGAGACAAGTTTTGCATTAGAAATAGCGAATAATTGACACAGCCACATCAGCAGTCTGCCCCGTCTTCATGTAGCCTATCACGTGTCGGCAAGGCCAGAGGCTGAGGCCCTACCGCCAGGTTAACCCACACTCAGCCTCCATCAGAGGCAACAACAGGTTCTCAAGGTAATGCTAACATTCTAGTGCACCCTGCACTCTTGTGTTTGATCAGTGTCGTTGATCGTGTTGTTTTAGCTGGGTTCAGTTTTTTAGGGCATTCTACAAGTTCTACAACAACTGAATGTAAAGTGCACCTCTTTTCTTCTTGTTCGCCAGGCTCACCACGGCGACAAGTCTTTGTCGCCTCTCCTGTTCTGAGCCAGAGTGACACGAACACCCAACCATTATGACAGGAGACCATTTCATAAATTAACATGTCACGTAGGATTACATTCGACGGTAATATTCTCGTCCCCTATTTGCTCTAGTCGTGATTACATCATCTAATTGGTCATTTAAAGTAATAAATCGCCACCTGCACTGACTTGTTTTCTTCCATTAAAATGTCTATTTGAATCTTTTTATGTGGTGCTACAATTTTAATTGCATTATATCAGATCTCACCTATAAACTAATTCACACATGAATTATATCGTAATTCAACCTCCTTGGGTCAAGCCAATACATTAAGGGTATAGACAACCATAAACCCTTCGAACCCTAAAAGTTAACGGTCAGAAAATCCTGTTTTCTGAGTCTAATACAATATCTGGCACATTGCGGACATCCAACAGCATATTTGGGTATTTCGGTCGCCTTTCAGGTCCCACCTATGCAGCGGTTTATCTTGAAGGGACGTAAACTTACTTCATCTTCCTTTCTCAGATTTTTTTTTCCTGTTTACCCGGGTACTCGACGGAGAGCGAGGTAAACTAGTGATTCACCAAATCACCTGGCACTGATTCATCCTTTCCCTCCAGAGACGGATACACGTGAACCTGTAAAAAAAATTCAGGGGACTGCGTATATCCAGAATTGTTTCTTTAGGCTGCTGGATGTACGATTTTTTTAAATCATGGTATTTTTTTTCCTTTGCTACCCTATATTCGAGGTTGAACGGTTCTGACCAACAGCAAACATAGCTTCATTAATACGATGTACTCTAATAATTTGGGACGCGTTTGCACACAAACCAGAAAACGTTCCTCGAATTGCCACACACGTCTTTCAAATCAACGAGTTTTCGGGTTGAAGAAGCACGTGTCTCGATCATTTCCACGCTTCCCTCGTTCAGCGGATCGACACGAACACGGCTTTTCAAGATTGGTCTGGAGAGACTTTTGATCGACGAGCCTTATGAAGACCGTCTGAGGCTGGTTTAGTTCCCATAAAATCTTGCCAAAAATTACCCCAAATCTAAAATGAGGCGGAGATAATGCCGTATTACATTTAACAATTGTTTCTAAGCATTATTATAAATTGATAGTTCAATAACGACTAATTAATTTTTTATTTAAATTTTTAACAAGTTTTAGCAAATAGTTTATATGTGTTCTTAACGGAAACAATGACCCAAAGGTTTGTTTGCATCGATCAGCTGTTCCGAAAAAAGACTCGACTAACGAAAATTCCAATGCACACGCACTGCAAGCCCGAAGGACGTAAGACGTTTGCTCAAATACTGAAGCACTTCGACCCTTTGAACGTCGTGGGCGAACACTGACATATAGGACCATAGTCCAACACTCTACCACAAAGCCAAGAGGGCATAAAAGGTAGTGCATCGGGTTAATAGGCAACGCTACGGCTATCTCCATTCGAGTGATGAACTACCCCGCCCAATCATGATAACGATTTTTAGGGATAAGTGTCTGATGAATAGGTAGCGCTACGGCTGCCTCCAATCTATTAAACAGAGCAGTTACCCCATGAAAGTTATATAAAACGAGATGCCGTTTTCTTTTATGGGTCGGTGCAGTTTGTATAAACGTGCACAGAGTATTTGCGGGCGAACACAGGCATCCAGGACCGTAGTCCAACACCTCACCCAGAAGCCAAGAGGGCATAGAAGGTAGTGCATTGGGTGAATAGGCAACGTCATATCGTCCTCCAATGGAGTGATGCCCTACCAGCCCGGCCAAGGCAAAGATTGTCAAGGATAAGGGTCTCATGGATAGGCAGCGCTACGGCTACTTCCAATCTATTGAATAGAGCTGTTACACCATGAATATTATATGTAACGAGATATTGTTTTTTATGGAAAAGTGCAGTTTGTATAAACGTGCACAGTGTATTTGGGGTCGAATGCTGGCATCCGGGACCGTAGTCCAACACTTTACCTCGGAGCCAAATGGGCATGAAAGGTAGTGCACCGGGCGTTTAGAAGTGTTAACAAGTGAAAGCAGACAACAAAAGGACTTTTGGCCCAAACTAGGTTGCCTCCTGATAGTAGGAAGATTACTTCTGAAGTAAAACGTCGAAGAAAGCATCTTATGTCCTTATATTTTCTGTTTTAATAGACCAAAAAAGGAAAAGTTTGTCGAAGGAAATAACATTTAACGATGAATCTCGAAACATCTCAAATCATTACTTGACGAGAAAGCCACCGACCCGCTGGGTTGATCTGAGATGGTCACAGTTTAATCCTTCGTTAAAGCAATGCTGACCGGCGTCATTGCTGAACACCGTTATGCAACGAGCAGGTACCAATGCCAGGTACCTTTTTTACCGTGCTAGTGCCAATGCCGGGCACAAATTTAACCGTATGGGTGTCAATGCTGGACACCATTTTTCACGAATTCACTGGTGGAAGTGCTTTAGATGGGATCTATTTAGCGGTGATTTTGGTAGAATTTGTTGAGCCGTAACTTAAACGTTCCGACTGTATCGCTGTTCACAACTTCTCCGGGAAGTCTGTTCCATTCTTCGACAACCCTATAAGTGAAGAAATTGCGCGTGATTTCGAGTGTGAAACGCTTGCCAACAATTATGTAACCATTATTCCTGGTCACTCCGTTCGCATCTAAAGTGAAAAGGCTTGCTTGCTCAACGGTTTCCTTACCCTTCATAATCTTCCACACTTCGATCATGTCACCTCTGACTCAACGGATCTCTTGCGAATAAAGAATGAGATTGCGCAGTCTCTCTTCGTACGACTTATTGCGCAGCGCAGGGATTAGTTCCGTAATTCTACGATGGACCTTCTCTAATTTATTAATGTTTATATG
>SDVV010029832.1:0-11757 GCA_016164225.1 Gammarus roeselii | reverse complement strand
ACAAGGCGCTGTGACAAGGCGCTGTGACAAGGCGCTGTGACAAGGCGCTGTGACAAGGCGCTGTGACAAGGCGCTGTGACAAGGCGCTGTGACAAGGCGCTGTGACAAGGCACTGTGACAAGGCACTGTGACAAGGTGCTGTGACAAAGCGCTGTGACAAAACGCTGTGACAAAGCGCTGTGACAAAGCGCTGTGACAAAGCGCTGTCACAAAGTGCTGTGACAAAGCGCTGTGACAAAGCGCTGTGACAAAGCGCTGTGACAAAGCGCTGTGACAAAGCGCTGTGACAAAGCGCTGTGACAAAGCGCTGTGACAAAGCGCTGTGACAAAGCGCTGTGACAAAGCGCTGTGACAAAGCGCTGTGACAAAGTGCTGTGAGAAAGCGCTATGACAAAGCCAGCTATGAATACCAATTGCTTTCAACGCGCGCATAGCGTGCTGGCGAAATCTTTGTGTCGTGGTTTCTAAACACTACAGCATGAAGACATTCACTATCGAGGCTGAACCCATTCTTGGGGTGATCTCGGGGATCAAAAATCTTTTATTCATTTCCCGAGGCAGTCTGAAATATTGAAGGAAAAATAGTTTTATATAAATGACAAAATAAATGAACGAAAAAGTACAATATAATAACTGATGCGTCCTAGAATGACCTGGGACAGTCAAAAAATTGCGAACCGTCTCGCGTCCTTAGAAATAAGGTTCATAAACAAATTCAGACCATTTACGCCGTAGAATCGTTTTACGCGAGAAATCGTTTGCAATTTTCACAAAAGATATTTCCATCTAACCAGATACTTGGATGCGCTGTGTACAATATCTAATGAACAAGCAGGAAATGTATTCCCAGGTGTTCAGGAGGCCTCTAAGGTAAGCAGAGTCATTCATCTTGCTGCTCGTGTTGACGTATTGAAGTCATGATAGGCTCGATAAACCTATAAAGAAATTGACATAACATACTATCTCATGCATGCACTTGCTATTGAAGCAACGTTAAAGTCTAAATTATGCGCCTAAATTGAGGGTGTAGCGACGTTTAAAAATGTAGAAAATATGTTTAATCATATTTTTCAGCTTAGGGTGATTCAAATTTGAAATGATTTTCGTGAATTTATTTGCTTTGCACAAAAGAATTTTCAGTAGCGAGCGGTCAATTCATTACCGTGTCAACTTCGTGCCGGGAACATCCACAAACAAATAGTTGTTAAACAATACAGTTTTACCTAACCAACATAGGTTCTAAATATTCGCAGTTTGATCCTTCCAAAATCCGGTAAACTATTCAGCAGGACACCCTACATAAGTGCGTTCTACACAGCCCCGTTTTTCAGTTATCTGAAGTTTCTCTTCACCCACGGGCAGCTGGGGCACGCTCTATCTCACGATAATTTGCCTGTGTCGAGACGACGGAGCACTGCAATCAATCCTTCATCCCCAGCAGCAGCTGGTTCACGCTCTGCAAAGTCATCCAGAATGCACCTGTACTACATCAAAGCGCTTGGGAAAAAGGCCCTGATTCATCAGTACCTAAGCTTTCAGGAACAGGGGCCGGATTCATCAGTACATAAACTTCCAGAAACAGGGCTCTGATTCAGTAGTACTAAAACTTTCAAGAACATGGCCCTAATTCATCAGTGCAAAAAATTCCAGAAAGGGTCCTGATACATCCGTACCAAAACTTCAGGAATAGGGCCCTGATTCATCATTACCAAAACTTCCAAGAACAGGAGCCGGATTTATCAGTACCAAAACTTCCAGGAACAGGGCTTAGATTCTTTGGATTTGAAACGCTTTCTTGAAATAGACTGTTGTACGTTCTCCTTTATTAAGCAAATGGCCGTCGATTGAATACTTCACGGCCCTCCTAAATGTGCAAGCAGAAGTGGCTTGAAAAATAATGTATCTGTTCAATTGATGGTACACCAAATTGTTCAAAAAAAGAATACTTTAGTGATTGAAATGCGTTGCGTTTCCCGTAAGGATAGACATTGACATAACATTTTGTTATGAATACAAACGTGCATGGATAGCAATATCTTCCGACAGATACAGAATTTTATTCAAATTTTATCTGAATTATCGGAGAAAAAATAGCCCCTGTAACCTACACACGGTCTCGGACGCAGCGTCGCCGGCATGCAGGACCGGCGCTCTGACCACTCCTTGGCAATCTTCTCCGCAGAAGCTGGCCTTCAAGTAGTCGCGGGCATCACACTGATCAAGTTAGAATAAACAGTCTCCTCTGATGGTATGTTGTCGTGGGCATCACACTGATCAAGTTAGAATAAACAGTCTCCTCTGATGGTATGTTGTCGTGGGCATCACACTGATCAAGTTAGAATAAACAGTCTCCTCTGCTGGTATGTTGTCGTGGGCATCACACTGATCAAGTTAGAATAATCAGTCTCCTAAAAATGAGTTTATGTTGAGTATTTAATGAAGAAGCTAAAGTGACTTTTCTCAAAAGAAAATTAAATTTGTATAGAATTTTTGTTACGGTGATTCATCTGGACAAATATTCTTACTGATTGCTAAAAATGAAACTTTCTTTAGATTAAAGTATGCAGATGCAAACACTAGGCCGAATCCCCAGAAATGTGGGTGGCCGACGGCATGGCGCACATCACACCCACATAGGCTCACACTCACACGGCTTAGCCCCTATGTGCTAAAGGGTCCGGCCGGTAACCCTGCAACACACACTCTGGGTCACGAGTGCGGTCAGAAGATCCGTTGTCAGCAGCAGGGCCCGACAGCTCTAACTGGATCCCCCCGCCGGATCATGATGGCCGGGGTCCCCCCACCCATGATCATCCCGACAACGTGATGCCAAGGGCGAGCAAGCATATCAGAGCAGCGTCAAAAATCAACCATTCACAACCATTCTTCACTCACGCCTGCTCATTGCACGCTCTCTCGCTACTTCCGCACTCAAGTCTCTCCTTCACAACGCCTGCTTCACACCATCCATCCACCCAAACTTCGGTCTACCTCTAGGCTTGCGACCACTCTCCTCCGCCTTCATCACCCTTTTTCACCAATCTCTCTTCGTCCATCCTCACCATTTGCCCGAGCCATCTCAGAACACGCGAATCGAATATGTCCTCCAACTTCTTCACCATACCCGTCCTGATTCGAACCACGTCGTTGGTGATCCGGTCTCTCAGAATAACTCCAGCCATGCTCCTCAAACATTTTGTCTCGAAAACATTTAACCTTCTTCTCTCCTCTGCTCTAACCCCCCCCCCCTCTCCCCAAGTTTCAGCTCCGTAGAGCACAGTTGGGACAACAACACCCTCATAAAACCCTCTCTCTGCTTCCATCCCCAACGTCCTACAGCTCAATACACTCTTCAGTGCACCCAACACTTTACACCCCCTCCTTCACTCGCGCCTTCACTTTAGTTTCCAATAGTTCAGTCACCTCCACATGGGAGTAAGTAATCCGTATTCGTTATCATTACATTGACACCAGCACGTGGCGAGTGATGCTTGAAAAGTAATGACAACAAACATATGAAGTTAGAGGTTAATGTAGTTGAAGGCCAGTGGCACATACAAGCTTTTTCAATGTAGGGTCGAGACAGCATTCATAACATTTATGCACTTTCACGCTCAATTTAGTAACTGGTTTAAAACTAATTGAACAGCAAAGGGAGGGAGGCGTGACACCGTGCCTCCCCCCCCCCCCATAATTGTTCAAAATCTCAATATGCATGTTGCAAATCAGAAAAATCGAAGAAAATATTATTCAGTTCGTTTTTCTTTTCGCATCTCTATTTTTACTATTCAATTGAAATTGATAACACACTGTACACAAGAATAAACATATATTCTACTTTAATATGAATATTGAATAATACTGGCTAAAGACTAGAGAGTCGTGGGGATGACTGTCGTAACTTTTGGACACACAACCGGTCATATGAACAGCGGGAAAATAGGGCCCTCGCAGTGGTATGGTTTTCTTGGTTTAGCGTTGGAGATTGGCCTACGGGGGAGTCTGCATTAACTTCGCGTTGGGACTCCGGTGCAAAACGGAAGCAATTACTACTACTTAACGTTGGGGATTATGCCACCCACACTTGCCAATATCACCCTTAATTAGAGTAAGATACTTGCAATAACACCAGCGGGATGATTTCAGTAGTTCATTTATTTTAGTACTGGAATTATGGACGGGACAGTACATATAAAATTACAAATATTTTACTTTATAAACTATTGAAAATTTTACAACAATTTAACAAATGGGTTCCAGGTTTCTGCTTCTCCAGATTTTAGTGACGTCACACGATGTCTATCAAAAGAAATACTTGCAAATTCAAATATTTAATAGTTATATTCCAATAGCGTATATTGAATTTTTATAATACTTTAAGGTACAAATTGGTAAACCATCACATTTCGTAGAAAGGCTAGAGACAATGGAAAGAGGCAAAGGGTAATTTTCTCACCAGCTGCTCCATTATGCGTCGTGTCAGTCAATACATTCTACCACTGAAGTCTCGGTTTCAATCATTATAAATGTGCAATTTAAAAGAATTACTTGGCAAAGATCTCGTACCTCTGGCAGCTGTATCACAACGCTCAAAAAACTGCCGGTCAATAATTCAGTTAAACATCAAACATGAACCAATTTGTCCTTGCTTCTTTTCTTTAAAAATGTAGAAATTTCAAATTAACATAAAATTTAATTAGAATATTTCACAAAAAAAATATGCGCGAGCACAATCGCGATTTTTGGCAAAGCCTTTCACAGTGGTACTCGACCGTGCCCATTTAATAATGAAAACTTGGAACTTTGAAATTTTTCTCTCACATAAAAGCAAAACATCTTCTCCAAAAAATAAGCACGTAACCGAATTTGTGGTTGAAGTGAATAACCCACTTGTTGGCTTCACGAACCGCTTAATAGAATAAGGGTTCCATCTCCAAAGGAGCTCTGACGCGACGCTTTACAATCTCTCATGTAAGGCGCGACCAGGACGAGCCAGCACAATCCCTCTCCATAGGAGCTCTGACGCGACGCTTTACAATCTCTCACGTAAGGCGCGACCAGTACGAGCCAGCACAATCAATCTCCATAGGAGCTCTGACGCGACGCTTTACAATCTCCCATGTAAGGCGCGACCAGGACGAGCCAGCACAATCCATCTCCATAGGAGCTCTGACGCGAAGCTTTACAATCTCCCATGTAAGGCGCGACCAGGACGAGCCAGCACAATCGCCAGCCCTTGTCTGAGTAGAATTTCTCAGTGGCACGAAATTCATGCATTCCTGGTAGTGTCACACCGAAGCGAGGTGCCATGACCTTCCCTAACTACCGATGTTAGAAAGTGTAATCGAGTAATGCGAGAGTGCGATAATTGTTATCCACCCTGGATCCCTGGATGAGGATGCGAGAGTGCGATAATTGTTATCCACCCTGGATCCCTGGATGAGGATGCGAGAGTGCGATAATTGTTATCCACCCTGGATCCCTGGATGAGGATCATTGGCGGGCAGAGGCCGGTTTGACACCTGTGGAACGCAACTGGGGCAGCGGAGCATCTCAAGAACATCACTTGGGCAGAGGGCAGTGTAGCACCACAGGAGTTTTACTAGTGAAGATGGCAGATTTGTGGCACCTCAAGAACGTTACAAGTGCAGCCGGTGTCGCACTTCAGGAACGTTACTGGTGCTGAGGCCAATGTCGCCCCTTAAAAACATTACTGGTTCTGATGCAGTGTGGCTCCACACGAACGTTTCGAGTGCAGAGGCCAGCGAGGCTTCACAAGAACGTTACTGGCAAAATGCAAGTGTGGCTCATCGGGAACGTTCCTGGCGCAAAGACCAGTGTGGCACCTCAAGACGTTACTGGTGCAGAGGCTAGTGTGGCCCCTCAGAGACGTTACTGGCGCAGAGGCCTTAAGAACGTTACTAGAACGTTACTGGTGTAGAGGCCACTGTGGCCCTCCAGGAACGTTACTGGCGTAGAGGCCAGGGTGGCCCCCCAGGAACGTTATTGGCGCAGAGGCCCGTGTGACGCCCCAGGAACGTTACTGTCGCAGAGGCCAGTGTGACCTCTCAGGAACGTTACTGGCAAATGGGCCAATATGGCCCTCAAGAACGTTCTGACGCAGAGGTCTGTGAAGTCCCTGGAACGTTACCGACGAAATGGGCAGCGTGCCCACTCAGGAACATTAACTGGCGCAGCGGCAGCATGGCCTCTCAGGAACATTAACTGACGCAGTGGCAGCATTGACTCTCAAGAACATCAACTGACGCAGTGGCAGCATTGACTCTCAAGAACATCAACTGGCGAAGTGGCAGCTTGGCCACTCAGGAACATCAACTGGCGCAGCGGCAGCATGGCCTCTCAGGAACACTAACTGGCGCAGTGGCAGCATGGCCTCTCAGGAACATTAACTGGCGCAGCGGCAGCATGGCCTCTCAGGAACATTAACTGGCGCAGCGGCAGCATGGCCTCTCAGGCGCACCGGCAGCATGGCCTCTCAGGCGCACCGGCAGCATGGCCTCTCAGGCGCACCGGCAGCATAGCCTCTCAGGCGCACCGGCAGCATGGCCTCTCAGGAACATTAACTGGCGCAGCGGCAGCATGGCCTCTCAGGCGCACCGGCAGCATGGCCTCTCAGGAACATTAACTGGCGCAGCGGCAGCATGGCCTCTCAGGAACATTAACTGGCGCAGCGGCAGCATGGCCTCTCAGGCGCACCGGCAGCATGGCCTCTCAGGAACATTAACTGGCGCAGCGGCAGCATGGCCTCTCAGGCGCAGCGGCAGCATGGCCTCTCAGAAAAGTTACTGACGCAGCGGGCAGCCACCCATGTACGTTACTGGTGCCGAGGCCCCGGTGGCACTAAGGCCGATCGTTAGGGCAGGTCGTTCCGTTGCTGGTAATTTGAGTCTCTGTTTGGGGCCAGGCTCGGGCACTTGGCTATTGACTTCCGATAGGACCCAGCCTCGGAAGGCGAAGGGAGGTGGGTATTACAAGGGAGGGGTAGAAAGAAATCGGGAGAAGGGTAGTTGGATGAATGAGAAGAAGCTGGAGTGAAAGCTAGGGAAAGGGACTAATGTAAAGATGTCAAGACTCTAAACAGGTTTCATAGTCAATGAATAGGTTCATAGTCTTGACGTCAGACTCTCTAACCTCGAACTCTGGTTGATTTGTTTCAATATGAATCGAGCAAACGGGAGTCGGATGGGTATATTTTTAGTCACCAAATTATTGTTCTGACTACCTTCTTTTAGACATATTTTTTTTCTTGAGGAAGGTCTGAAAGTGTATGGCGTGTACCAATTGCTTCCCACATTACACTGGTGATCACTCGAAAAATTCTGTCAAAATTACCACACAAATGAAAATCTTCACACTTGACAAACAGAGCCCAGGTTTGTTCGCAGTTAACAAAACCGAATTGACTGTTTGACTGCATCATCGGATCGGTGATTTCTCGCCAATCTACGATTTTAGTTACCACGCGTGACACCATTAATTTACTTTCTCAAATAGAACTCAACCATTCATGATGTTTACCTTCGGAAAGTCATGCATTAAACCAAACATTTTCACAATTGAATCCAACTTGTTTGGGCCCAAAAGACCTGTTGGTGTCTATCAACACTAATAATACACCCTCACCCAGCGGAGGTAAGCGCGATGAGCCAGCAGCCACCCACAGCCGAAAGGCATGTCTTGCGGGTAAACCTCCTGCTGGCGATCAGGGGGCGGCACACCACCACGTAGCGCTCCAAGGACACCACCACAAGAGAGAGTGCTGACCCGTGCACCGCGGCGTACTCCACAAATGGTCTAACCTTGCCTGTGGGAGAGCAAGGAGTTAGGTTAAAGATGGCTCCACAAACGTCAGGATAATGCCTGGGGACGAGGGGAGGAGCGAGTTAGGTTCTGGGTGGCTCTACGAACGCCGGTTCATCGCTGGAGGGGAGTTGAGAGTACGTTGGACACAGATTTATCCTGGGGAAGAATTGAAAGTACGTTACAAGCAACAGGACCTTGCCTGGATCTGAAGGGTAGCCTAGGAGATGGCGTCACGAACTATAGGACATTGCCTAGGGTAGAGTTGGTAGTAGAAAGAGTGACTCTACAAAAAAACTAGATCTTACCAGGAGGATAATTTGGAGTACTCAAGTTATGGATCGTGTACTTAAAAGAATGTAGTGAACGAAAGGCTGGATTTTCCCTATGGACGAGTTAGCAATGCAATACGACGTGGCTCTAAGAAACACTTAATCCTGCTTCACGAGTGATGGGCGTTAGGGGTAGGGGGTGTACGTCCACCCAGCTGTCACAAAGCCAGGTCTCGGCCAGCACCAGCCCCAACACGTAGCTACACATTGGTGACTTCATGGTCTGACCTTGCTTGGTGGCGAGGAAAGGATGCAGCGGCAACACAAAATATCGAGGATACGGAGGGACCTAATATCTTGATCATTATTGAGTTCATTAAGTAGAAGAGTACGAGAGATGCTTCTGCTCAGTTTGAGAATCACAACGGACAAAAATTGCGATGTAGACGACGCTGTATCGAAAAATAAAACGTTTCTTCGATCATTTGTTTCATACGAGAAGTTATTGGAAACCGATCATAAGGTGATTTGTACCGTATTTGGTCATTCGGAAATAAAACACTATAAACATTGAGAAATCAATGAGTGGCGAAAGTGACCCTCTTCTTTAGAGGTTCATTATTACCTCAATCGTCGTGGAGAAGTGATAACAAGGGTTCTGGACTATGATAACAAGGGTTCAGGACCAAGATAACCAAGTGACAGATACTGACAGACACTAGCGACTCACACTCTCATACAATCACGCTCGCACACCTTAGCTCTTTTGCGCTAAAGGGTTCGGCCGGGCACCCCGCAACACACCCTCCGGGTCATGAGTGCGGTTCGAGTTCAGTGTCAGTAGCAGGGGCTGACAGTGTGACTGGTTTACCCCTTCCACGTCATGATGACCGCCCCCCCGTTTCTCAACGATGTGCTTAAGGCGGGAAAGCACATCAGGGCAGCGTCAAAACTCATCCGTTCACAATTATTCTCCACTCACGCCTATCCAGTGCACGCTCTCTTGCATCCTCCACACTCGGGTCTCTCCTTCCTAACGCCTGCTTCACACCATCCATCCACCCAATCTTCGGTCTCCTCTAGGCCTACGTCCACTCGCCTCTACCTTCGACACCTTTTCACCGATCTCCCTTCATTCATCCTCACCGTGTGCCCGAAAAATCTCAGAACACGCGAATCCACTCTGTTCTCTAACTTCTTCACCATCAATGATCTGATTCGAACCACGTTGTTAGTGAACCTGTCTCTCAGCGACACTCCAGCCATGCTCCTCAAACATTTCATCGTGAAAACATTCAACCTTCTTCTCTCCTCTGCTCTCACCCATCTCCAAGCCTCAGCTCCGTACAGCACAGTTGGGACAACGACACAGTCATACAACCCTCTCTTTGCTTCCATCCCCAACGTCCTGCAGCTCATTACGCTCTTCTGTACACCCTCTTTTGTTTTCCTTCCACCTATGCTTCACTATTAATCTTCCCTCCAATAGCAGATGGTCAGACACACCACCACCCCTCTCCTCTCAATACCCACACATCCAACAGCCTTCGCACCACTCTCCTCGAAATCAGCACAAAATCCATCAGCCCTCTCTCCACCACTTCACCATGGGCCATCCTTACCCATCTGTACTTGTGGATATCTCGCTTCATGAACAGGCTGTTTCCGACGATCAGCTGCTGGTCCATGCATAAGCCTATGAGATTTTCTCCACTATCATTCCTACTAGGAACATCATACCTCCGTATCATATTATCCACTACTGCATATCCCACTCTCGCATCAAGGTCGCTCAGTACAACCACATTGAATTGACTTTCAAAACTCTCAATACACTCGCTCAGGTCAGTCCAAAAATGCTGCCTCTCCTCCTCACTCCTCTCGCTACCAGGTCCGTACGCACTCACAAATACCCATTTTTCAACGCCAAACTTTACTTTCACTTACATCAATCTTGAGGACACCTCTTTCCACTCAGTAACGCTATTAGCCAGTCGATCTATCAATAACAACACCACACCTTCTCGTGTCCAACCTTCATCCACGCCTGACTTTATTCCACTTACCACTCCAAACTCACACTCGCCCTTACCCTTGAACTTAGTCTCACTCAGGGCCAACACATCTAGCTTCCTACCCACAAACATCTCGCCAATCTCTCGCCCCTTTGCTTCATCCGTACTACAACCACGCACATCCAGCGACCCTAACAATAGGATTCGAAGAGGCGTGAACTTTTTTTCCCCCCGCTCATCTTGCAGTCTTTAAAGGAAAAATTTTACAGAGGAGGGGATTCTTAGCCTTCTCGCCCCGCCCCTTATTAGTAGCCTCTTACGACACGCCGGGGTTGGGGTAGCAGTATTCTAAGCCCCGGCTGCAGGGCTTTTCTTTTCGTCGCCTCCAACGACACTCAGGGGTTACGGTAGCAGAATTTCAACATCCCCGCTACGGGGTGGGTTCAATAGATAGGATCACAATCAATGACGCAATAGTCTAACCGAAAGATAAATACACTACTTACACATGTAAAGCCATTGAAGACGCAGTAACGTACTAGAAACCATTTCCTTCAATACTAGCAAATAGAGTATTCCAAGTGTCTTTTCAAAGTCAGTTTGATGACAATCACAGTATTTAACAGTTTAAAAATCAGACAGGCACAAACTTTAAACCTATATGTACAGTTACCAAGAAGATTTAAACAATTATGACTAAGTGACGGGCTCGGAAAAACTTCTCCAATGATGCTCTTAAACTACTATAAATATTGACCCGATTTCTTTGTACGTCAGGTCGTGTCTGACTCGAAAGCGGTCATCGATCGACCAGCAACGTTCCTAGGAACGACTAGGCCCGCATTCTTTCCAAATTAGTCGTTGAGAGTGCTCGGGAATATGTGCATCGACATCTCTCTCTTTCACCAAATGGCTACCATTAACCTAGGTAATGGCAGTGCCAGCCACCATCATTCCGACGAGTGACAGCCATTACATTGTAGCTACCTAACTTCAGCCGACGTTGTTCTGCGGAAATCAATCTGTGGATGAAATAATTGATGTCCAAGTAAATTTTGTCTATAAACTAACCAAGAACAGAGATTCATTGAATATCAATTTTTTAGTTAAAATTAGTTTAGAGGGACTAGAATTTTACCCAATTCGTACCCTTCGTGCGCTTCTTCACAAAGAATGGTTAACTACTGGAAAAGCAAATTGGGCCAGCCACCAGTGCGGCAACAGATGCCAACCGTCTGAGTGTCGAACAATGTCAACCGTTTGAGTGACAAACAATGTCAACCGTCTGAGTGACAAACAATGTCAACCGTCTGAGTGACAAACAATGTCAACCGTCTGAGTGACAAACAATGTCAACCGTCTGAGTGACAAACAATGCCAACCGTCTGAGTGACAGACAATGCCAACCGTCTGAGTGACAAACAATGCCAACCGTCTGAGTGACAAACAATGCCAACCGTCTGAGTGACAAACAATGCCGACGGCCAGAGCAGGGCACTCGGCCAACCGCCAGAGCGGGGCACAATGCCAACCGCCAGAGCGGGGTACAATGCCAACCGCCAGAGCGGGGCACAATGCCAACCGCCAGAGCGGGGCACAATGCCAACCGCCAGAGCGGGGCACAATGCCAACCGCCAGAGCGGGGCACA
>SDVV010029831.1:0-11757 GCA_016164225.1 Gammarus roeselii | reverse complement strand
TGAGACAAGGCTGCGTGATGTCTCCCTGGCTGTTCAACCTCTATATGGATGGAGTGGTCAGGGAGGTGAACGCGAGTGTGCTGGGTCGTGGCTTGGAACTGTTGGAAGTGAATGGGCGGAGTTGGCAGTTGAGCCAGTTGCTCTTTGCTGATGATACGGCCCTGGTTGCGGATTCGGAAGAGAAGCTATGTAGGCTAGTGTCTGAGTTTGGTAGAGTGCGTGAGAGGAGAGTGCTTCGAGTGAACGTGGGTAAGAGTAAAGTAATGAGATGCTCAAGGACTGTCGATGCGAGCAAAATTAGTGTCACGCTAAATGGAGGAAGTTCAGTGTTTTAAGTATCTGGGCTCCCATGTGGAGAAAACTGAACTAGTTGAAACTGAAGTGAAGGAGGGATGTAAAGTGTTGGGTGCACCAAAGAGTGTAATGAGCTGTAGGACGTTGGGGATGGGAGCGAAGAAAGGGCTGTATGCGGGTGTTGTTGTCCCAACTGTACTCTACGGAGCTGAGGCTTGGGGGTGAGAGCAGAGGAGAGAAGAAGGTTGAAGGTTTTCGAGATGAAGTGTTTGAGGAGCATGGCTGGAGTAACGCTTAGAGACCGGATCACCAACGACGTGGTTCGAATCAGAACAGGGATGGTGAAGAAGTTGGAGAACAGAGTGGATTTGCGTGCACGGAGATGGTTAGGGCCCATGGAGAGGATGGATGAAGGGAGATTGGTGAAAAGGATGATGAATTCGGAGGCGAGTGGTCGCAGGCCTAGAGGTAGACTGAAGTTTGGGTGGATGGATGGTCTGAAGCAGTCGTTGGGAAGGAGAGACATGAATGTGGAGGTGGCGAGAGAACGTGCAATGAAAGGCGTGAGTGGAGAATGGTTGTGAATGGTTGTTTTTGACGCTGCTCTGATGTGCTTTCCCGCCCTTGGCATTCCGCTGTTGGGATGGTTGTGGGTGGGGGGGGGGCGGTCATTATGACGCGGCGAGGGTAAACCAGTGAAAACTGTCGGGCCCTGCTGCTGACGACGGATCCTCGGACTGCACTCGGGACCCAGAGTGTAAGTTGAGGGGCTACCGGCCGGACCCTTTAGCACAAAAGGGCTAAGTTGTGTGAGTGTGAGGGTGTGAGGTGCGCCTTGCCGTCGGCCACCCCCCTTTCTGGGGGATGCGGCCTTGTGTCTGTATCTGTATCTGTGAATTGGTTCAGCCCCATAAAACCTAACCTTGCTTGATAACTGCTCAAATGGTACTGTCGTTCTACGTACCAGACGATTAGTCTTCATCACGCAATTTCGGTTCCTTGCCGTCCTCCACCACCAACACCAACATCATCAGGCTCAACGCTCGACACAATTGCCGCACGGATCAGTCTCTCAACGTGCGACTTGTTCGCACCTGCGCGTCACCACTCGAATTAGGATTGTGTTGTGCTTATACAGCACTCCAGCGCTGTGCAATACACGTCGGCACCGCTTGGGCTGTGCCGATGTGTATTGTTTGTCACCCTCGACCCTTATCTGTAGTATTTAAATTGTGTACTCAGATTTATGAACGTAATTGTGTGCTCCCGACTGGTTCACTGAGCAGCTGTTTTGTAGAGGTCCCAAATTGACCCAAGAATAATCCTAACCACACACAAATTGAACATGTATTTCATCTTAATCTCAATATTGTTGTTTTGTATTGAACAAACACTTTCTTGATCTTGGAATCGCTTCTCAATCTGTTTATTTTATATTTTCCGTTTCTTTAAGCTGATAACCTACCACAATATCAACAATACTGGCAGTGCAACAACTGTGTATTAATCTACTTCGATCAATAAATACCACCTTGAGTGTGCTGTGTCAATAGTCCATAAAAAGTTAAATGATTTTATAATGAAGTGTTAAGATAGTAGATCATTTACAATTTGAGAGTAGTTGGTAGTCACTTGTTAGGTCACATGTTGATAATATCTACACGAGACCTCATAGCGGCCAATTGCCCGCTATTGGCCCTACTACAATTACTGTTCTATGTTATTCTCTAATGCAAATGTCCACTATTCTCACTGCTGTCATGTATATTAAGGTAAGTGTAATTCTAAAATATTGAATAAGCCATTCTAATACATGCTTCATGTCGATGCTCATTATTGCTCATTTCTGCTCATCATGCTCATTTATGCATTGTTCTCGTCACATCATATAGCCCATGCACCGGGTACTCGTCTACCATCTCTAATCACTTCCCGATACGGGTAAATTCTTTTCTTTCCATAACCAACTGCCTCGGCCGCCGCTGCCCCAAAGCGCAAACAGCACCAACCGTCGCCCACATTCCAGAACTATCCCCTGTTTATTTCATGTGTATGTGGGTTTACGATGCTGTATCGGATCAGAAGGATAGACTGATTGTAAAGGGGTTGAATTGGTAATAATTGATTGTGATAATGAGAAATATGAGTATCGCATTACGAAGAATAAATTGGAATGAATGTTAAAGCGAGGGCCTCGAAATTGCCCTGTAATAGGATGCGATAGAGTAAAAATAATAGATTGGTGAACGATTTCAATTGATCCCCTGCCGTGCTCACAATCTCTAGCCACGGGTTCAGCGCTTGGCTGACCGTTGAGCTTTCAGAATTATGAGACAGCAGTGTAGATTGATCACCGAGTAAAATTGACTCCATACAAATCAGAAGGCTTATCCTTTTACGGGCGCTTGTCACTTATTAACTTGGAGAGCGTGAGAGGGACGCGGAAAAGGTGCATGAGAGAGTAATTGTGAGAGCTTACATTATTACATATTTTACAAATACGTAAGGGTATATACAAGAATGAATGACGGTGGTACATAATCATGACAATGAACGTGAGTCGAACAAAATAAGTTGATAAACATTGGTTATAATAATCACTATGACGGTAGGTTATAATTGGTAGATATAGAATAATGAACGTATGC
This sequence comes from Gammarus roeselii, assembly GCA_016164225.1. NCBI lineage: Eukaryota > Metazoa > Arthropoda > Malacostraca > Amphipoda > Gammaridae > Gammarus > Gammarus roeselii. Next base: position 8,815 of record SDVV010029831.1, on the reverse strand, counting down.
TAGGCTTACAAGTGACCTTCATAGGCCAGGTAGAGTTGACAACCTAAAGCGTCGCACAATACATATGCAGTAGAAAGAAGGACTACGATGGAAATAATTACGGAGTGAATCTTATGTACAATAGTGATGAATAATCGATCACCAAGATTACATGTAGTTGGAAACACTATGAAAACAAAGGTATAATTGAGCAGCACGACAACACGTCGATGCAATGAAAGAAGGAAAATAAATGCCCGAATATAACCGACCATGTCGGACTTACGTACTGGTTTGGCCATTGTAGAAATGCTTGAACTGAATGCGAGACTATCTATTTTGCACGCACGGCCCGTGAACTAAAACGATGGCGCACTAAATATTGCGTGGGACGATGATATTAGAGTGCGCGTGAGTTGCACGGTTGGCGGTAGTACAGAACAAAATAATATAATGCAGTGCACCTATTACTGCAGTGCACCTATCAATTTGGTCAATAATAGGAACGGGTTAATGAATATACGTAGAATTAGATGATTCAGCAACGTTAAGAAGGATTACATGCTGAAAGTCTTCTCTGAAATCGCTTCCGTAGTTGACGCAAAATACAGTCAGTCTTTGGCTGCCACATGGTTGACTATATTTAGTTTCCACAATTAAATAAATTGTACAGAATAATGCTCACCAAAATATTAGCAGAGAACTAGGGAAGGGCTTTAAAAGTTTTAGGTTGTATCCAACCAGTTCTACATTATCAACACTTTTCGGACTATTTTCCCTGACTCAGGTCAAAACAGTTTGGGCCTGGTGTTGTACTCTGGACATACCAGCTCCATAAATTAGCAAGGTATTCATGTAGATTCATTATTAATTTTGTTCATATATACAATGGAAACTGAAAAACAGTTTGTGATATTCAAACATAAACTGAAGAACTTACACAATGTTTTTGGCAGACACACTCATTTAAAAAATCACACCAAGTTAATTTATAATGGTTTTGGGTGCCTTCGGCAAGTTTCTTCGATGTTGCCCCTACTGGGATGGTTTCAAACTGTTTTAACTACAACTTGCATTGTAGATATGTCAACTCCTATAATTCAGTCTACTTGAATGGACACCAATGAGCAAAGATAGGGATTCCCAGTCTATCATAGTACCAATTGTAGGGACACTGTCCTCTACAGTACCGTACACGAAAACAAGAAGTCATTGCCTTCGAACCAGAGATCAACTAAATGATTTCGTGATCACAGAAAAAAGGAAAGGAATTTGGCATAGTATTTTAATTTCCCCGTGCTCGTCGGAAAAGGTAACACGTGATGTCATTATGAGCAGTATTACGTCGAATGTTATCTTGTTTGGTCAATTTCAGGGATAGGGTCCAAAGTCCGACATCACTGCTGCCTTGGAACTAGTAGTAGCTATGAGTCGTCACACGTTTCCATGGTCATTGTTTTAAACAATGTTTTCTGAGCCGTCATATAAATAGGACATTAATACAAAATGTTTTTAATACCACTTTCTCGGAGGAGAATTGTGTATTTTGTATTCTAACTGAGTTTGAGCTGTAATGGGCTTACATCAAAAACTAAAAACATATACAAACATGTTTGAAAGGCAAGATCCTAGTTATGATATGTCTAAATAAATGTGGGACAAGGCAAGTTTACAAACAAAATTGCCCTGTGATTTATAACAGTCAAACCCATTACGTTAGAGTTACGGCACCCTATTAGGTTCATTCGAGTATGTCATGAAATCAAAACGTACACTATGGTGGTCACCCTGGTGCTGTTTGATACCGTGGGGCGCTGGTTCCATGCCGGCCTTGTTACGTTATGTTGCGTGTAGCTGAATATATTTGCTGGGTACGTAATGAGAATATTGTTGGAGCCTTCCTACTTGGTCTAACCTATTTTACGAGCAAGTGCTTCAAGCCCGCGGGGCAAAGGAAATTGTTTCTATCCCGCGGGGCAACGTACGTATTATGAGTACGTGATCTAACCCGCAGGTCAAACATACGTTTTATGAATTGTGTATTGACTACCCCATGGTGATCAATTACTCCAACATAACCCCATGGTCGCCAAAAAAAATTCGTATCATACAGGTTCATTGTCTGTTTAAAATTTGACGACCTTGTGGCAACACTGTAACATGTTCTGACCTCAGTATAGTATCTGTTAAGTAAACATAGCAACTCTCATCTGAAAAATCTGTCCTACCGACGAATCGTTTATATTTTAAATGTCAAATAGGTAAGCATCGCTAAATGTCGTTTCTGTTGGACGAGTCTATGACCCAGGCTGTACTATCAGCCAATAATTCTTCAATGAAATGATTTTAAACTTGATTTGAGGTCGTTTATTTCCATGAAAATAGATCTGACGACTTGAAAATGAATTTCTAATTATTAACTTCAGCTGTACCGTCCCACTTGAAGATCACCAGTAGTGAAACGTTTCAAAGCTAATGTCTCCATGTTCATTTAACTTTGGATGAATGTTGCAAATTTTTTTTATTGCATATCATTGAGAGGACCATGATCTCATGAAATGCAGTGTGCAAATTTGATACTATGGAGGTTCTCTCTAATTTGCTGAACAACTTACCTGACCCAACCAAACCTAAGTTAGGGACATGTTTTTCTAATGTGCAGGGCAACTGCATGGCTTTTGACTCTGGTATGTGTTTCTAACCTTTGGGCAGCTGTTTGTTTTTAGAATTGTATTGGAGTTCACATGCACAGCCGCCCCACAGGCAAGAAGCACGTACAAGTTGGGTAATGAAAAGGTAGGCTTGGTTAGACAATGAGATTACATTTGCAGTTTGGTTTGCACAGTATTGACGAACAATTTGCCACCTTTTGAATGTTTTGTGTAGAGTGGTAAAGCTCTGATAGGGATTTACTTCTTCTCCTGATTTTATGCATTGTGAGTCCAGGATACTGTTTCAGACAGTCTGGCTTCTGTGCACCTGATGCATCTAAGGGAAGTCACTCAGAGCATATGCACTGCCAATATTTGGAACAAACCACTAGCAAGCACTTGTAGAGAAATCAGTACTTACTTGAAAAAAAAGACAGATGGTGCAACAGTTCTCAAAATATTGTAACAAGCATGAAAGAGTGTAAATTTTTCTGAAAGTTAGGCAATAAAGTCAATTAATAGATACTTTCTATTGCTTAGTCTACCAAATGTAGAAATCAGGAGAGATATCTCCAGGCTAGTCTGGATTCTGTGCACCAAGCTTTGCCAAAGTCTGTCATTTAGGGCAAATGTAACCCCACAAATATGTACAAAGCCCCGATGCTGCCAAACAGTTGATATTAATTGCACAGACTTGCTCAGTGGAGATAAGAAAGGAAAACTGGAAAAGCCTCCCAGAGGTTATAATTTGTTTGCAAAAGTATAGCTGCAGACTACCCATTTCCAACTAAAAAATCTATATTGATATCTGGATTTGATGTTTGTATTCATTAAGAATCTATAGGAAATCTTGCCAAATTGCTTGCCTGTCAGGATAGTGCAGGTGACTGATATCAGTTGCTGCAAGCAAGACCTTGCTGATCTGATGTGGGTTGAAATTTTATAATTTTTCTAGCATGTTGGTGTTTGCTATGTATGTACGTATGCACATTGGTTTGTTGCTCGAAGCACAAATTTCTGTATTTTCTTGCTGCATCATTTTACATGCTTTCTTGATTTGGTGTGCTGTGCCATTTCTGCATCCTATCCTTTTACAGCTATTTTGATAGACATTCTTGAGGCCACCAAGGTGAAATAAAAAAGAAAACCAAATTTTTCAGCTGTGATGAGTGTTGTGTTTATCACCAAATAACGGCAGACTGTGATGATAGTACCTGTGTTGTTCATGTAATAATTGCCTTGCATGCAAAGAACATCCCAGATTCACTTTGCAAAGAAAAGTATCAACTACTAGAATTCCTGTCAGGGAAGATATTTGTGTACTGACTCGACCCATCAAACCTGCCTAAATTATCTTGAAAAAAATGAAATAATATTTACCCCCTACAATGTTCTTAGTTGATATTTTGTTTGATTTCTGCTTTACCAAATATTAGTGTTATGGGTGTTGTTAAAACGACTGCCTACATTGTCATGCGTGACCTCTGATGCCATGGTTCTGCATTCCCTGGCAACGTTGGTGTGTTGTTTATGATCTTGCGTTTGTCTTTCCTACAGTTTGTTAAATGTGTCACCGCCATTGTAGCAAATATGACTATTAGTGCAACCTGGTGTGGTCACTGCCCAGCCACTGCTCTTGACAGTAGGGCTGGGCAACTGATTCTGACATCACGGCCTGGCTACCACTTATGACAGTATGACTCTGCTACCTACCGGTTATGATGCCAAGGCCCAACCATTGCCACTGATGTTGTTTACCTGATATGTATTATTGATTTGCAAAGCTATTTATTTGACAGGGACTTTGCCTTTTGGTAATTTAAGCCTCCTAGTAATTGATTACATGTTTTTTTGTTTAAGGTATCATTTTGTCAACTGGCCTGACTTTGTTTGGCTTTAGGCCATGTGGTTAAAGTTATCCCTCCTATAATTGATGTAAACTAATACAATTGGCCTTTGGCTGTGATCTATTCATAATATTATTGCAAGCAACTTATCTTCCAGCTAAAGCTACCTTGTGGTCTATGATATTTATCTTGATTCACTTATAGGGTTTGTACTAGTCAGGAGCCTCAATAATAGTTAAATATTGACTAATTTTTTGTAAAAATGGTGACTGAATAGAAGATTTTGTGATAAAATGGTGTCATAAAAGTGACTAATTATATCAATAAAATTGTGACATTATGTAACTGAATGATATTTCTGTATTGTTTGTCTACTAGGACAATGAATTGCAACTGAACATTTCAGTTAGACATGAAGAAATCCCCTCAAGTAAGGTATTTAGTCATTTTTTGAGAAAGAATGCAATATTAGAGAATAATAATCAAATATTTTGCATAATTGAAACAAAACAAAGATTTTTTTTCATGTCAAGACCCACTTGGGACCCTGCCCAAACCAATCTGACATATCGGGATACAAATGTCAAACTTCTGCCACTGTCTAATTTTTTTTACCTTGTAGGCTTTATTAATTTATTTCAAATGATTTACATTAAATAATACAATGTTGAAAAGATAAGGTTAACATGTATTAATACCTATAACATAGCAAAGAAATAGATTAGTAAAATTTCTGATCTATTTGTAATATTTCAAGTAGTTAAGTTCTAAAGTATAGTACAAAAATACAAAGACTTCCTATTTGGAATTAAGTAGCTATTGTTACCTACATCTCAATTAGCAATTTTGTTACTAATTACCAGTACATACAGAGATTCTATTACTAAATTATAATATCAAATTCTATTGATGATAAATAATAGAAGGCAACTGCAGTAGTGACTGTACAAATGCACTAAGATACAATTAATAGCTTCTCAAGGTTGTTGAGTGTTTTAGCTAGTTAGCATGGTTGGGTAACTTAGGAATACCAGTTTCTGTAGTAAAATGGTAAATAATTGTAACACCTTACCGCCTAAGGAAGATCAGATTTTTTTTAGGAACTATATTTAAATAGTTTGTGTTGAATGTTAAATGTCTGGAGGGACAAAATCTAAAAATATTGACTTTTCAAAGCAAATAATGTCTTCTAATGACTTTTTGGCACTTTTCTGTATAAATAGTGATCACATTTGCTTGATGTAAACGCTACGAGCAAGACCTTGCTGATCTGATGTGATGAAATTTTATAATCTTTCTAGCATGTTGATTATGGCTCCGCTACATTTTACACACAGGACTAATCATGAATACCAAACAACAAGTTGCATTAAATCAGGGAAACTATGGTTTTAAGCAATTGGAACAGCCAGGGTCATTAGCGCTTAGGAAAATTCCCCACCACCAACGGGAAAGCAGCAAGAAGAAATCTATTAGCAATGCAACAGTGGCAAAGTCAGACTGGATTACATACTTGATAGCCACCAGAAAGTGTGCCTTTGCTTGTATGTGGCCAAAAAATACTGGTACTGAGTTAGTAGCTTAGGTACTGATTGAAATAACTGGTTTATAAAGCAACCAAAGAATTAGAAATTGAGTTTTGGCTACCTATTCACAAAAGTGCTATAAAACAAATATGATCCTAAGTATATGCCACTCTCAGTAGAGGTAGTAACTTGATTTTTGATGTTCCTGCTCAGTAGGTTACTGAAACTCAACCAGCTCGGTGGCCAAGTGGGTAGCGTGTTGGGCTCTCCTCACAACAGATGTCCTTTGTGAGCTGGTGGTTGTAGATTTGCCCCTACCCAACCCCGAGTGAGACATTCTTGCTGGTTTGTTGAATGATTTAAGGCCAGCCCATAAATGCTGTGGGTTAAAGAAAGGCTATCAGGTAGGAGCTACGTTGCAACCGGCTGCATAAGCAAAAAATCTCCAAATAAAAAAAAATAAATGAATACTTTACTAAGTAGCTGTATAGTACCCTTAACCAGATGATATATATTTTCCCTTGATGATAACGCATTTGCAAATATTGGTGCAAAGCAAAAGCTTAGTTAGATAAGTGCAGGAAGTTTGAAGTCCAAATTTTTTCCCAGTCACTAGGTGTAAAAGCTAAAAAAGTGCAGCAAGTTTGAAGTTCACATTTTTCCCAGTCACTAGGTATAATTGCCAGATAGGTGCAGCAAGTTTGAAATATATATTTTTCCCAGTCACTAGGTATAATAGCCAAATAGGTGCAGCAAGTTTGAGGTTTACATTTTCCCCAGTCACTAGACATGTTGTTCCACTCCTAAACACTTGTGCTTGTGCTCCAAAAAACCTTTTCTTGATCTTGGTATTAGAAGCCAGCATCAACCACAATACCTTTATCTGTAAAAAATATTTGTTTTGGTGTTGCTGTTAGTAGTATCAGCTATGGGGCAAGAGTCAGCAAAATAGGAAAAGAGCAATGATATAAGTGGTGGTATAGGACCACCTGTCTCATAGTGGTCGCTGGTGGAAGTTCTGTGCAATGATTTATTTGAGTTCCTTTTTGTTGAACCTGGTAGGCAATCAGCTATCCAAATTTTTTTGGTGTGGATTGGGACTGTCTCATGTGTGCATAAATTGTGTTGATTGGATGTATGTATTCTGTGCTTTCCTTTGCATGCGTGAGCCTTTTTTTATTATCTGACATGAACCTCTCTTTTATTTAATGCATTAGTGTGCACTTATTTCATTTTCTATGTTTCATTGGGTGTTTGTATTGTGGTAATACTGCCGCACACAACTGTATCTGCTTTTCTGGCTTCCTCTGATCTGACTTGGTGGTCTGTGGGAGTTTACAGGAGGCTGCAAATGTGAGAATGAAATGTGGAAAACCTAGATAACCATTTATTTGTTGACAAAATATTGAAGCTAAATTTACTCAAGATGAGATAATTTTTTTACTGTTTGAAAAATCTGGGCACATCCTGCACCTCCTGCAAACAGATCAGTTTGGATTTAGTGCTACTAGGCTTCCTGATTTTGTGATTGGCTACTTATTGTATTTTTTTCTAATTTTCTACTCTGATGATAAATATGCACAAAACTTTCATTGACCGAAGAAATATTGATATAAATTATTGATAGCTAAACCCTGCTCAGTTAGGTCAGATATATAGCTAGCTAATTCAAAATTCAACCTTGAATACTAGGATCAATTTGCCATAGTTATCATTGAATACAGCTGGAATCATTTCACCATTGCAGTTGATTCATTCATAGTAATCTAAACAATATTTTTTTTACTTCGACCTATATCTTGGTAGTTATGGTTGCCAGATCCTTTTGAAAACAGTACTAGCTAAGAGCTAACAATGTTGATCAGACTGCGGAGGACCTTTTTCTATTATTTTTGTTCATGTAATATTTGTTGAAAGTGGACATTGCAGTTGTATTTTATATGCAAAACAGTGTTTCACTTGGTGATATATATCCCTACAGTGTAAATAAGATTTAGAAGAAGAAAAATCATTCCTGTTTTTTTTTCTTTAATTTTTAATGATTACATGTTGCTACTGAATGGTTTAAAATTCTTATAATTAAATTTTACTTGATATATATAAGATTATTCGGGACATCATTGTAAGTGAGTAGCTTAACTTTTTTGGTAGGCTATTTAATAATAGCAGTGGAGTACCACCCTGTTCATCCAATGCCCACTTGGGCCGCCATATTTGGTGTGTTGCACAGTTGCCATATGTAGTCATTAACTTCCAAAAATCATCCACTAATGGTATTTAATACTCTTATAGCATTGCCATGCATTTTGTGCAAGGGGAGTTCGTGTGCCATTGCCTTGTTTGTGACTGCACGATGTTGTGACGTCTGTGTGTGACTAAATCATGACTGTACTGCATGTGACTTGAGTGTGTGACGAGAGCATGACGAGTATGTGACTAGGGCTCGACTGGAGTGTGTGTGGCTGGACTATGTGTGACTAGAGTGCGACTGGACTGTGTGTGACTAGAGCGTAACTGGGCTGTTCGGGATTAGAGCATGACTGGACTGTGCGCAACAAGAGCGTAAGTGTAACTGGACTGTGCGCAACTAGAGCGTGACTAGACTATGCGTGATTGGACTGTTACGACCTAAAGACTTGACTGTGTGTAACTAGAGCTCGACCAGACTGTGCGTGACTAGAGCTCGACCAGACTGTGCGTGACTAGAGCTCGACCAGACTGTGCGTGACTAGAGCTCGACCAGACTGTGCGTGACTAGAGCTCGACCAGACTGTGCGTGACTAGAGCTCGACCAGACTGTGCGTGACTAGAG
>SDVV010029830.1:0-11757 GCA_016164225.1 Gammarus roeselii | reverse complement strand
CACCAATCCCCCCTCCAGAAAATATATATAACGAGCAACAGTTAGTGACGAATTATACTCCACTACAACCATCTAAAGAAGAAAAAACATATGTATATAAATACAATGAATATCAAAAATACAGTACAAATTAAAGTGTTCATAACATAAACCTTGCCAATCAAGGGCGCAAGCCTTCTTCCATCCCGCCGTTGCTCCTTCCGTTCCCCTTCCGTCCCCCTCCCCTTCCGGTCTCCCCCGTCCGTTAGCTGACTTGGGCCACCAAACCAGTTCCGGAACCCTCTGCCCCCCTCCCGCCCCCCGCTGCGCTTACCCCGTACGCTCGGTGAGTCAAGGTGCATGCATCGCGTCCTACCCCCCATCCCGCCCACCGCTATTTATCCCTATCTATAATCCTTCAGTAGGCCGTTTTGCGCAACATCTAACTACTGGTGGGCTACCCTGTCCGGCCCAATTGCTGACTCTGCTCTGACTTCGGACCGCACTTCCAGGCCCAAAATGTGTTGCGGGGTCTCCCGATCAGACTTTTTAGCACCAAGGAGCTGAAATTATTTGAGGGTGAGTGGGTGAGAGGTTGACGTCGGCCATCCCTCTTCCTGATGGATTCGTCCTATAGGACTCGATGGATCGTCCTATAGTTACTGTATCTGTAATTTTTATGGATACAAAAGATTTTTTATGCAGTGACGGAGGCAAATATTATGTTTCGTTAAATGTACAGGTTTACATGGTTGTACATTATCCTTATAAACAGACGTTATCCATATTCTGGTTTAAGTCAGAGCGAGCCTCATGTGGAAGTACAATAAAAAGTTTCGAAACAAGCATATTCCTGATAGGCTTTTCAGAGTGAATGAAGGTGTTGTTAACGTAAGATTGAATGACCTGTATGGCTGTACGAGGCAGTGTATAATAATTGCAGGACGGCGTGTTTTTGGCAGTAGAAACCGAGCAAATATAACATCACAGGTTGGAATAAACGAGCACTAAAACTGAATAATGCTGTACAAGACGCCGTATTTAATTGGAATATTGCTGGAAGGCCTTGGGGAGGTCAACTTGCGGTAGCAATGAGGATAGCAAAGTCACGGTTCCGTAGAGAACTCGCTTTTTTGAGAACGAGCAACAGTTGCGTGCGCAGGCTCTTCACGCAAAATTGCGAGAAGGTAAATGTAAAGATTTCTGGAAATAAATTCGGTCACTAAATCCTAAAAAGGAAGCACTTCCACTCGCGGTGGCGGGCGTAACTGGGGAAGCAAACATTGCAGGGGTCTGGGGGGAGCATTTCCAGCACATTGCTAATTCTATTGACACGGAAGAAAATAGAGGTTGGGGGCAAAACGCACTCGATAATGTCCCTGCTGTTAACGAAATGGTTTCGGTGGCAGAGGTTAGGAGCATTGACAGAGGCCTCAAAAATAACAAAGCTGATGGAAATGACGACATACCGAGTGAAGTGTTCAAGGATGCTTCCCACAGACAAACTGCAGTGCTTGCTCTCTTCCTACGGGCTGCACTCATGTCAAGGAGCTACCAAGAGAGGTAATGTATGTAACTGTGGTTCCTCTTCTGAAATGTAAAACAAAGGACCCTTCTGATATAAATAATTATCGCCCCATGACTATTGCCACCTCAATTTCCAAGGTTCTTGAGCAGGTTATTCTTGCAAGATTGCAAACATTTCTGTCTACCGCAAAAAGTCAGTTTGGATTCAAAGAGGGCCATAGAACTGAAATGGCGACATTCGCGTTGAAACAAACTGTTGAGTATTACAGATGTAGAGACTCGCCTGTTTTTCTGTGTTTTTTAGACGCGAAGAAAGCTTTTGATAGAGTAAACCATTGGACTTTGTTCAGAAAGTTAATTGAGAGAGGAGCCCCTCTTCATATTGTGCTCTTGCTTGTATTTTGGTACAGGGAATAGGAATTCTTAGTGCGATGGGGTAGTTCGAAATCGGCCACGTGTTGAATTACCTTCTAAGTAGAGAAAACCAAGGGTGTCATGTCGCCAACTGTTGTGTTAACAATCTTAGTTATGCAGATGATATGGTGCTGTTAGCACCGACTCTCTAGAGCAGCATTGCAAAAGCTTCTTGATATCTATAATAAATTTGCTGAACCTCATGATATTGTGTAGAACACTGCAAAAACTGTATGTATGCTAGTTAGACCGAAGGGTCCTAGTTACTACCTATCGACTGAGATAAAACTAGGCGATGTTGCACTGGATTATGTGGATGAATTCCAATATCTAGGGCACATCATCACAGCAGATTGCACAGATGACAAGGATGTTGCAAAGCGAACAAGGCGGCAAAATGCAGTTGGTAACATGCTGATACGAAAATTCTCGTTTGCACCAAGGGAAGCTAAACTCCAGCTCTTCAAATCATATTTTTAACATGATTTATTATAATGCAATGTGGAGAAAATACTTTCAATATAGCGTGAGGAAATTGACAGTGAGTTATAATGACACATTTAGAGGCTGATGCAGGTCCCTCGCTCGACGTCAGCGAGCAGGGTTTTAGCTGAAAACTAATTAGATCACATAAAGGTACTGTTCCGTAAAGCGGCACACAGCCTTATGACTCGAGTTATGAACTCCCCAAATGAAATCTTCGTTGCAATCTGCTCTGGTGATGCGCTCGCTGCCTCGTCATTGTTAAGGCGATGGAGAGAATTACTATACGCATAGGCAGGATAGAGTTGTATGCCGTAACTTGTTCTTAGTTGTGTGCGGTAATTTTATAACTTTGTTCACACTGTAACCCTAAAATAAGATGTCTCAATTGTAATACTATGCCCATGTTGGTTGTCAATAAAGATTTTATTATTATTATTATTATTATTATTACAAAACGTACCTCGCATAGAGATACTATAACAACCAACGTTGGACCAAGCCTGCAAAACTGAGTGCCTAAGTAGTGGCTGTATGGATATGGGGGAATTAAAGGACTTGCGTGGAATAGTGGGATCAAAATATGAGATTGTTTTAAGTAACACTATGTTGCCCAGCTGTAGCACTCACAACCCAGTCACTCAGGATGATGCAAATGCGGCTTGACTACACCAGTGTCTCTCTCAGGCTTGGGTAGCTAGAGCATTATTATTAACCTAAATGAGTCTCCTTGTCGAAACAGTCATCCAGCATGAACTTTATGGCGGACAACATAATGCAAGCCATGGCAATTCAATTTATAAAGATTGACAATTGTTTGCGCATCTGTCATGCTTAGGTGGGTGATTAGGTACCCACCATCGTTGGCGGCGATTACATAGTGCGTTTCGGTAGTCCTAGTTTAGTTCGACAGCGCTCATGTGGGTCTGAGCGGCTATAGCGTGAACTTCGGTACACAATTAATTGCCTAACAACACTTTTTTCCAGTGCATCTATCATCTGCAAAATGTAGAATCTAAAAATCACAAACTATTGAATTGCACCTCCAAATGCCTGACAGCCGATATTTTACTGTGAGAATGTGGACTGAACTTCCCAATTTAAGTCGATAAATGAGATTCGGAGACGTCGTGACGAGTGTTTGTGCGTTGCTCCGACCTCCGAGGCTACCTGCCAATTCACATCATGCACGTATAAAAAATGGCTGGCAACACACGACAGGAGAAGAATCAGGATCCTGGTGATGGTTCCTCATCTAATGCCTATGGTCTGATCGGCCATCTCCTTTCAAGTGATGGCAAGATGATTGTGACGGCCATTAAGCAGGAATTGCGAGAGACGGTTGCTGAGAAGAATGAATAGATTGGTGAGCTGAGGTTTGAAGTGTCGTAATTGAGAGAGCCGGCATCCACGATGAAGTGTAAGACTGACGACTCTGACGCCTACGACAGGCGGATTAAGATTAAGGGCTTCTCTCCACCAGAGCCTATACGCGAGTCATCGCAAGCCCCATGGGGTCTTCCCTAATTTTCTCTGGTGAGGGTGTGCCTCGACCATCTGACGACAAGAAATGCAGCATCGTAGCTTGCTACCTCCTCAAGGAAAAGCTGAAGCTATGTGTTACCCACTCGTAACATTTATACTGCTCACAGGCTAGTCAAGAAGTTTATTTCGCCGAAACCAGACATTCAGAATTTGATTGTGAAGCTGTGTCGAAGGTATTTGAAGCATGGCAGACTTTTTGCATGTCGTTAACTGGAACCATCTTCCAACTACATCAATGATTGCCTCACCACGACCCTCATCACCATAATGTTTGACCTTCGACAGATTATTCAGAGGTTCCCGGGGAGTTTCCGGGTGCAGTTCCATGGATGGGTTAGCTGTGTGTGGGTAAAACCGCCGATTCCCGAAGTACCGATGACCAGGAACTCCAGGATGTTCATCAACACTAAGTGCGAACAGCAGTGGTTCTGGACCTGAAATTGCATAGTTCAGTCAACAACCTACATACACCTTAGTCGCAACTATCATTTACCTCAGCGAAAATCACAACTTACCTCAGTCGGAGTCAGCACGTACCTCAGTCCAAGTCATTACCTAACTCAGTTGAGGTCATAACTTACCCCAGTCGAAGACATCACCGTCGAAGTAAGTACTCACCTCGTTGAAGTCACCACCTACCTCAGTCGGAGTCGGCACCAACCTCAGTCGAAGTCATCACTTACCTTGTTGAACTCATCACCTACCTCACCCGAAATCAGGGCCTACATCAGAAGAAGTCAGCACCTACCCCAAACAAAGTCAGCATTTACCTCAGTCGAAGTCATCGCCCATCACAGTCAATGTCAGCAACTACTTCTATCGAAGTCAGTACCTACCTCAGTCGGAGACAGTACCTACATTTGTCGAAGCCAGTACCTTCCTCAGTGGAAGTCAGCCCTTACCTTAGTTTAAGCCAGCGCTTATCATCACTGCCCTAGCTTCACTGGCCCAGCTTTACTGGCCTAAATATCTGCTTCCGATTGTCTGCGTTTTTTTTATTACCCATTGTACTCCTACATAACTGACTCCCGTGCGTCTCTATTCGATATAAGTTGCACTTATTGTCAGATAAGTTTAAAAAAATTTTACTAACACTTCATAAATATATTTTTTTGGTACTCTACTCCTGAAAGAAACAAATAATTATAGCAATCGATTTTCTCCCGACACTTGATAGTTGGTATTTTGATTCGTACGGTACGATATCTCATATAATATGTGTATTTTTGACAAATTTATTCTCTTCTTAAAGTCATTGGAGCATTAGGCAATTGGCTCAGAAAAACTTTCTAGTAGCCAAATGTTTGCGCGGCTACCGTTTCATCGTATTTGCAGTACTGAGTGTTGTTGCTACTGAAGTGAAGACATTTCCTTCGTTTCGAGTCTTTTTACTCGTGCGGTAATTCAATTGTGTAAGTCGTTTCATTAATTTATCCATTAAATCATTATATATTGTTTTCGTGATTCACCTTTTGCAATTTGCGACTTATCGGGTTCCTGCTATCTTAGGTGCAATACTTGTGTTGGATTTTGTTCCGCATGCAGACTGAAAGTGCTATTTATTTATGTGAGTTCGCTGTGGTGAAGGGCCTTCTATTACTCATGTGTTAGGTTGCCACGAAGACATAACAACCATGTCCGATTTTCAGGGGGATATCATGAACTCAATCGAACACGACCAAATGAGAATCGCTTAGAAAGAAAAGTGCTCTCAGCTCTTTCTTATCTACTTACTTTGCCCACACTGATCCTTTGTTCCCCAGCATATCAATTCAAAAATTAAATGGCATCTATCGCTTCCAACCGGCACTTCATAAATTGAAGGAAACCTCCCTTGGAGGATCACATCCCGTCAATCCTATCTAACTCACTAGAAACAGTATTTTATTCCAACCTTACATCGTTCGTATCTCAGTGTCTTTTTGCCGCCCATAGGACGCGGCATGAATCACGACCCATTGTTTAAACAGGCAGGGAAACGATTTATTCTCGATATATACGTTAATGTTTGAGCTTTCGGAGACGTCCATGATATCTTTTTGCTGAGTTTTGTGGTAATTTGTTTGATTGCACTGACGCTTAGAGTTCAATTTCACTTATACAATATCGAAGGAGAGTTCGATGACAGTTAAGGATTCGCAGTGGTCTTGAGTTATGATTTTTCACAATATTTTTGAACTCGTTATAAATTTCATGATTATAATTCAGTTCTGCTTCTTTTTGCTTTTGTTGTGGAGAACGTAATAAAAAAAATCCATTGTGTTATCAATTGAGTGTTTGTAACTTCGACTACGTTAGTGAATCATCTTAATTTATTCTTAAGTTGAATCAGCTTAGTTTATCTTTGAGTTGGTAATGAGCTGTTCGTGAGTCTTTGTAACCGCTAATCTTTCCGACCATCTGGAGCCGTCTTTGTTGAATCATTAATCTGTATTTTCTAATACGCTGTATGCATGCTTGTGATGATGAGGGAGAGTGTGATCATGTGTGTGAGTGTGATCATGTGTGTGTGCTATGAGTGTATGAGTGCGTGTGTTCCGTAGCGTATTACGACTGATGTGTGGGTGTGCAGTTTGCCTCTCAAACAGTATATTAGTTATATGAGGGCTTCTTGGAACTTTTTACTTACGTGTTGCTTCAATAAATGATTTGATCCGAGATAACATAAGACTGCTGCAGTCAAGGCGGCATGCATGCACTGCCCCTCAAGACGTAAAGAAAAGCGGATACATAATTAATGCTGGAAGAGCACACACTCCTCTTATAAAAATTGCAGTTGCTTGATGGCATGGAAACAGTAAATGCCAGGAGATGGATATCGTTTGACTTTAATTATTACCCTACGGAGCTTATAATGTCGGCAATGTTTGAAGCAAGAAATGAGACCAGTTACTTTATTGCACTGACAATGCTCCGCGTTGCAGTAATAAATCCCTCCAGTCCTGTGGTTTTGAAATGTACGCAGTTTGATGTTGGTACTGAAACTTCTTCAACTGTTCCAAAATTGAACAGTTCACTTTTCTACATGGATGTATTTTTCAAGATCTGGCACGGATATTATTTTCCGATGTATCAATATTACATCAGTATAATCACTGATGAAAATCATGCTTCAAAAGGGTATACAAATAAGGATTAGATTTGATTAGATAAGAGTAACAAGGCTTTCTAGTGCGCTGAAGTCAATGTCCTTATGTTACCGGACGTTCAGCTAGCAAATAGTGCTGCATCAAGTCATCGACGAGCTATCGTCTGTCTCCGGCTTTGCTCGGGCCATGTTATGTTCAAATCCAATTAATTGGAAGGGAGGTCATGGAAACATTATGTTTTCAAAACGTTAGGACTAGTAATTATCCGGGAAAGAGAATATATCTATGGAAGATAGTTTTTTATGAAACAGTTGGCAAATCATAAATGTAAAACATACGCGAGAGTGGACCTCGCACTGAATCATGAGGTACACCGATATTTGAGACTCTGCCATCTGATAAGCAGAAAGAAATTTTAACACAATGTTGTCGGCTCAACAGGTAGTTTGCATACAATTTGAAGGGTAATCTCTAATCCCATAATTGCATAGGTTACCCAGTAGAAGTTTATGATTTACAGGCCTCGGTGGGCTGCAAAATACTAAGAGTTCGAAAAGATGACACAAAGAGAAAGCGAATCAGATAGACCCAATGTCACAAAGATTGAGACACAATGAGTGAGTTGAGGAACAAAGGCGAGATAAAGAGTAAGTTGAGAAGCATAAGCAAGGAACAGGTAATTGGACCCTCAAGGAGATGGAATGATCTGAAGATCGGGTGATCATGAACTACAATGGGAGGCTTTTACAGATGAGATAAAGATCATTCGCTCATCCGACCTCAAGGGTTCTACCGCATTGATAAAGTAGCTAAATATGATGTTAAGGGCCAATAAGTTAGTAGTGGTAAGCAGGATCGCATAAGCTGAGGTAGAAAATTATGTATAATATCCAGTCCTGCTACCTACCAATCATCGGATAACCAATCTCATAACAGAAGTGAATCACTGAATAAAACACTACATGGGAGTAAACCCGTTGAGGCCAGCTTACGTCAAAGGTGGTGTATAGAGAGTGTTATCAGAGCGAATAGAGAATGTTATCAGGAATCGGGAACGAGGGAAACAACCACGGAAATGCGTCCCAGGCTATATAGTAAATCAGTCACGTTCATTTTAAATTACAGGTGTAAAATATCCCGGTCTTCTTTATGCAAATTTGGGGACTCGAATCGAAAAACGGTACATTGCACTGTACATATGTGCATCCACCCAAGCAGTTTCTTTGAATTCTGGCAAGGACATGTCCGCAAAAACCTTGATGAGAACCCTTCATAGATTTTTCGCTCGACGTTCTTATCCCCCAATTCTGAGCTGTGGAACATCACCGTTACCAAACAACGTTCAGAAGGGAGTACGCGCCCTACGGGGGAGGCTATTATGACTCACGTTGAGGCTCTGGTGGAAATGAGGCTCAAATCAAATCAAATCAAATCAAGTCAGAAGGGAGTACTCAACCCAGGGTACACTAACACTACAAGGTAAAACGGATAATTTAATACGTGACGTCAGAATCACGTGGTCCGACGTCATGGCCCCTTCTGCCTGCCCGTGACGTCACTGGAGCAACACAACGAATATTGGTATATCCAGGCTAGTCATTTTAGGCTCGAATTTTTTGAGTATTCAAGTAGTTTATTTTTTATTCAAAATATTAACATACCATCATCTTGAGGAACAGATTTTCATTAATTTATATTTGTCACAATTTTTTGAGCAAACACTAACCAATTGATTAGAACAAAGCCGCTTATCAAGGTAAGAAAACGAGTTTTCTCAGATGGCTGAAATGACAAGCTGGAACTTTGTTAACGTTTCGTATGTGTTTCTTGGGTAAATACTGCGTTGTTTTACTTTTTCTTTTCATCGGACAGTGGAGATAACTGTAAATCTATAGAGATCAGAGGTATTTTTTGACGAAATCCCGTATAATTCCATTTCGCAATGATCGAATTTTAGGACACCAATATTCTTTTATCGCTGTATAAATCTGGAAGCAAGGCGTTTTTAATGCGTTTTCAAATGAACTCTTATCCAAAATGAGCCGAACACGTTTGCGCGTTGTTTAATTTAAAGGCATCCTGACGGCCTGGAGCCAGCAGCCACCGTTTCCTCATGGCGTCAGATTTAGGAGACCTAAAATAACCAAACTTTTTATTTTGAGAAACAACCTCGGTTTTTAAAACCGTGCACTGCACAGCTTGGCATGATGAAACTAGTCGCTTCAAGAGTTTAAGTCACAAATAAATGACGGAACACCAAATAGCCGTTTTGGCACATGTGACACCAAACAAGCGATCACGCGGAGGCTGCCATGGGTAAAAATCGCTGTAGAAATAAAATTATCAGCATACTTAGCCGCAAATGATAATTTATCCGGTTTACCCTGTAGTGTTAGAGTACCCTGACTTGACTTATCTTCGGCACCCAGGCTGGAGGCATAGTTCAGATCCACGACGTGGGCTCCAGGCTGTTATAAAGCATGGGACGGATCGTCGAGATCAGAGAAGGAAAGGACGGTCATGTGAAAATGTGTAGCTTACATCTCGATGAGAATCCGTCAGCTGTGAGAAAGACGATTTTCAGTCATGCTTTTGCAGTTTGAAATACTGAAATTTTGCTTAAGCATATTTATCAATATTGGCCTACAGCGTAAAAACAAATCAGTGGACAAAGACAAAGCCTGAAAGTCAGTGCAGTACAAAAGTCGAGTCAGAAGCAAATACATTTTCCTCATACGAGTGACAAAAAAATGGTTGGAAGTAAACGCTCGTAACTTAAACTAAATGCGTAGTAAGTTTTGTACAGGTTTAAAGTTAAGTGTTCAAAATGGTCAACTTGCTGCTGAATACAGCGGGTAACCTGCTTTTGGTCAATGGAAGAGATTACTTCTCGAATAACTTGATTAATGACACTAATAGTGTCAGGTTTTGTAATGAAAACCGTCTGTTTGACATATCCCCAGCGAAAATAATCCACACGAGGGAAGGGAGGGTACATCGATGGCCAAGGGAAATCGATCGGTGGGAAATGATGCTGTTTACGATGCGGTTCCTGAGCCAAACCTTTGCAGGCATAGATGTGAGTAAAGATGCACCATCTTATTGGAGCCAAACAGCCGCATGAATGTCGACAGACATTACAACATTCAGCTTTTCAATATATTCTTCCGTGTTCACATTGCTTTCGTTTCCCCTATTAGCATCTTCCAAAAAGTATGACCCATACACTCTATGGGAACGTAAGGCGCCCCAAGCTATAACCGTCGGTGGTTGCAAAGGCTGCTCATAAACCTCTACAGGGTTTTGAGAGCACCATATGCGAAATTTCTGCTTGATATTAAAGCGATTTAAATAAAGACTCATACCGCTGAGCTTAAGTGTTCCCATCTAATCATCCTGCTTCGAACAATTCATCAAAACTCTGACAAAACATTGATTTCCTTCTATTGTTATTGTTCAAGAGCTGCTGCGATGTTTGCAGTTTGTTAGGTTTTAGTCTATGAACATTCACTGGAATGTACCTGGCGGGTTCACGACTTTCAGGGGCATTCACAAGCCAGTTTTCTTATAACACTTGATTGGTTTTCATGGAAGATTTCGTTCAAATTGACTATGTCTTCTTTATATCTTTTACGCTCTGAGCGTCTTCGATGACTAAGTAAAGGTTAAGTTAACTTAGGTTAACTGCCAAGAAAATGTGAATGATCAGAAAATGACTGTTCTGATGCGGGTGAACAGGAAACATTTTTAGGAAAAAACTAACTGGCAGTATAAATTGGACTGTTGCCTGCTGGTCGCCCCCAGACGCACACGTAACGTATCGAAAATATACGTTTTTTTTCTAATTTTAATATGATTCATGATCGAGACATTGTCCAACTACGCTTGGAGCTCAGTATAATTTGTTAAAATGTTTATATTATTTTTTTAATAGCATGTTTTTACAAGTCCGTGATACTTGAAAGTAGAAACTTGGCTGAGCGGAGAAAAAAAGTTGTAGATCGATTACACCAAATTTTAGTAAAGGTAATTTTGTATAAAGTACAGCTGGCAAAATTAATAATACATTTATCAAGTCTCGCACGCCATCCATAGTCGCTGTGTCTATTAACAAGAAAATTAAGGTAAACATAACTATTGAAATATGTATTTAATCAATTAACCTACAATCACCTAAAATACGTATTAACAAGATTTCCAAACTCAATGGAAGCTCGCCTTTAGGATCGATGCAAACAGCAGTGGCAGTATGCAGAGCGCTCTGTTTGTCAAGCAATTCTCCAGGACTCAGAATAGTACCCGCACGCCTGATGTTATCCAATAAAGCAACGAAAATTCGCTCACCCGATTAGGAAGAGAGCTCAGTTCCTGTCCTGAGATGGTGACAGGGAAGAGGACTGCAACGCAAGCAGCGTCTCCTGAACTACTTGGTCCCTGCTCCGTTGAAACGGAGAGTCAATTTTGAAAGGTGGTACAGTGTAAGTTAGTTTTTGTAAGAAAAACGTCTAGTCACTACTCCTCCCAAATAGGGAAACAGAATTACATGTGTTTACCAAGAAATGCGTCGGGATTTAATTTAATTTACTTATTTATGTTTATTTGACTCGGCTCTTATCCCTCCCAGGAAATATTCTGGAAGTGGGTAATGAATTTTTCCTTTACTGAGTCAATACTGAGATAGTACGTTAGTACAATAAGTGATTGGAGTATTGAATGTATA
>SDVV010029829.1:0-11757 GCA_016164225.1 Gammarus roeselii | reverse complement strand
ATATATTTAAATTTAGTTCTTCGACTATTACGTCTGCGATTTAAGCACTTTCTGTTCGACGCACTATTTAGTGACCTCTTTTTAGAACCAATGATATTTTTCGGGTGAAAATCATCTAAGTATGTGCCTCTGACTATACATTCGTCAAACAAGGGACATGTATAATACTTTACCTGAAATCCTTGTGCGAGCAGGAATTTTTCATGTTCGCCCGTGTGTTTATATAAATATAGATAATAATTGCCTTTATCGGATATAATATGAGCTTTCACAGTAATTTATTGCTACGTGAAATATGGTTTCGATTACAATAAAAAAATAAAAAAAAATTATTTAACTGTTTTTTTTAAGCAGAAAAAACAGAAACAATATTCAATGGTTAGTATTATACACAAGATTTAAATAGTTATTCTACTGTCAGTACATATATAAATGACGAGATAAAACATCCGCAATTGGACTTTTGAGTTATAAACTATAAATTATAAGGTGTCAATCGGCAATAAACATTTCATTCATATATATTCTGCAAAATTAGAAAACTGTGTGGGAAAAGTAAGTTTGTGGAGGATCATCCAAGTTCATTTTCTGAGAGAAACCTTCCTTCGTTATTTCAATTTTTGGTAAAAAAAACGTGTAATATGAGTGGGTAATATTTACACCAATGGTGCAGGAGCATGGTGCAAAAAAATATTGTTCGTATTGCTAATAAGCCAACAACAAAGAAATTGTATATGCTTTGGAAACAGTCGGATACTTTGTATTATATAATTATGTTATAATTTTCAATGAAATACCAGACGACTTTGAATATCGCTAAAAACCAAAAAAAAATGTTTTGGTCCAACCGATGCAGAGGCAGTTAACGCCGATATTAGGCAGCTACCTGTTGAATTAAAGAACTGAAAGCACAGTTCACTCATGCTTCAACCGGTCAACACAACGCAGAGGCAGTTAAAGCCGATACTAGGTTGCTAGCGGTTGAATTATAACTGGAAAAGGGGCATAAACAAATTCCTTAATTGGAAGATATGATAAACAGCGGAATAGCAGCAGCCACAGAAACTGCAGAGGCTAACTAAAATGAAGAGAACAATCCTCAAGTGCACGTGGACTCTGAATCGGACAAGAAGCCTCGGCTCCAGACGCAGAGGTCGTCGACCGCATCAACTCGTTATAAATGCGGTCAATGCCCTCGATAAACTGTACTGAACTGCAATAAACAGGAGGCAGCCAGTCAAGTTGGGCCACTGCTTGGAAATTACAATGTCACCTCATTCAGATCAAAACATCAATAAGGGAGAGCTCAACAGGAAGTACTCGGTGAACCAGACATGGTAATTGTCCAAGAACAGAATCAAAACGGAACAGATAGCTTCTTCTTAACAAATTATATTACGATTCGGAGCAGAGGACGACTTGCCAAAGACGGGAAAGACCTGGGGAAGATATAATACATCTAAATAACAGCAGTTTTCTGCGGAGCTCAGCAAATCTCATTCGCGGACCCTTGTGAAATGATGTTCGACCTAAAACATTCTGAATTTAATGGAATCACCAACAAGGCACGCATAGACACGTAGGGACTCAATACCCTTGACAAAGATCCTTCAGAACATCAATTAGAAATCAGAATCGTTCATGATACCCAACACAAGACTCTGCAGTTATCACCCAACGAAAAGATTCAACGGCCTCCGATCGAGCCAGGAGTAAACACAGACACACCGCCCGCGCCAGGAGTAATCACAGACGCACGCCCGTGCCAGGAGTAATCACAGACGCACCGCCCGTGCCAGGAGTAATCACAGGCACAGCAGTAACGATGAAGGAACAGACAGCAACCACAACAGATGCACTACCAACACAAGAGCCCATCGAAATCAAACAGCAACCCCAGACCGAGACCGAAAAGTTTCTGGCAGGAGTCGGAGCCGAAATGCTCTTAAATATGCACTAAATTTCGCATCCATCCAAATTTTGTTCACAATTTATATTAGTGGAATATTGTCCATTTAATAACATGACAGTAATTTAAAGCGTCAGAATAGGTAAATTTTATTTGGGGATCGTATTAATAATTACCATCTGAAGAAATACGCAAGATCATGTTGCCACTTTGCGTGTATGAACACGTTCTACTGTTACTACTACTCAACGCCAACTCTCCGAGCTGGTCTACTTTCATATCAACAGGTGATAGTTTGGCTTCGTAACAATAAATTATTGTTATCGTTCAAGGGATAGTTGAATTAATTAGATCATCGGTCAAATTCAGATGTTGAGCTTGAACGCGGCAGCGTGGCAAATTGACTAAATTCTTCTTGGTCTGAAACTGATGTTTTTTTAAATATTTATGGATCATTTTTTCATACAGAGCGCTTTCTGAAAAAATAATAACAGATTGTTTAACACTAACACTAGCCTGGCAAATTGGAGTGGTGAAAGTTTCAAAGTCTAGTGCAACTATAAATGATACTACGTAGAAACTAATACTCTGTGAGATAAAATCGACGAATTGGACATTCTTTCAACTAAAGAAGAGATTGACATAATAGCAATCACAGAATCGTGGAGGAAATCGAGCTCAGAAATTATCTAGGCAAATACACTCACCCGGGTTTTTCACCGTTTCACAATTGTAGACAAGGCCGTAGGGACGGATAAGCATTGTTCTTCGCAAAAAAAAATTATATACAAATAATTGCAGTATCTGTTTCAAGCAACAGACACGACATGGAATCATTCCAAGTAGGCGGCACATATGCAAACCGTCAAATCACACTAGTTCATCGTCTTCCAAGAGCAATGTCGCCGGTGACACCGATCGTTACAACACCCTCGTCGATATTGTCATAACACGAAAGAGTATTATGCCTGAAGACTTTATAATTACCGACTTTGATTGTACAACAGACGAATGTTCTGCCCCTGGCCAGTGCCCAACTGATTTTGTTGACTATATTTCATGACCCAAATGACAAAGACACCTGCAAGAGGTTGTAAACTCCTGGATCTTCTATTTATTGCGGGAGACTCTCATGTCCCGAACGTCGAAGTGGGCGAGCCACTGGGAACTAGCGACGCACCATAACTGTATCCGCTTAGTGATAGAAATCGAGTTGAAAACGTCAATAAACTGTAAATTGTTCCCTAACTTTACATGAGCTAACTTTGATGACTGAAAAGTGAGTCCATAGGGTCAGAGAATCGTCAATCAATCGTTAAAAAATGTTTGACCTCACATGAAAATATTGAACATGAACATATCCTGCTCAAAAACAGGCGAACTGAAGTCAAGCAGCCTAATTACTGGGAAGGGGAAATGCAGCACCTTCAGTCGTTAACGAAAGCAAAGTACTCGAGAATACGGAAACACCCAAAAGATGGTCCCGAAACGTAAAAAATAAAGATTACATTTGAGACTGAAATAGGTTTTCTTGAGAACGATTTTGGTGTGCTTGAAACGGACGACACTAAAATGAGTGTCCCACTTAACCAGTACTTAGGTTCTGTATTTACGTTAGAGAATCAGGATATTCCTAACAAACTAGCTGAGAGACGAATTGAAGCCCCCGGCACTGTAAAAAATCTACAAACCTAGACCAATTTTATACCCGAATACTGAGAGAAACTCGAAACGAAATCGCTGAACGACCGTCAAACATCTGACCTCAATCTGTCACAAAATGCCCCTACCACTCTCAACGGAAAGAGTCCAAGGTTACCCCCAATTCTTAAGGAAATGGGAAACAAAGTGTCCCGGCAATTACCGGTAAAGTTGTCTCACCTCAGTGATCAGCCTCGGTATTCGAGGTGAGCTAAATAGCTGAATAAAAGGCTGGCTCACGGACAGACGGCAGCGAGATGTACTTAGCAGAGCTTCCTCCAATTGCGGTAAAGTTACAAGCGGCGTGCCTCAAGGACTCGTGTCAGGTTAAGTTCTCTTTATAATATTCATACACGATCTCGACAGCATCGTACTGTCGAACATTAGCAAGTTGGCAGACGATACTAAGAGTAGAGGGAGAGGGCAAACCACCCCTGAGAGTGAACAGACCCAATTAGAGATGAACCAAATTGTTGATTGATCAGAAGATGACAAATGAAGTTCAATTTCGACAAATATAAAGTTTCGCACATTGGTCATCATAATCATGAACACAAATACAAATATTAAATGTTTGGAAGTAATGTCATTCCTGGCACATAGGAGAAAAATATGGGCGGCATCATTAGTAACTACTTCAGAAGCAGCAAGCACTGTAAGGATGCTGCCAAAAAAGGCAATTAAATATTAGGTATGATGTCCTGCACTAGATGAAACAACCCAGCCTACCATGTTTGAATCTCCTTGGTTTCAATCGATAGAACCAGGTTCTGATCGCGCTGTTTGAGGTAGGGCCTTTTGTTCCATATTTTGATGGAGGCAGCTGGATAGACCAGAGTAGTGACTAGTCGTAGTGACTGATTGGCTGACCGCAGGCTAATATTACTTCATGCACGCCCATCTTGGTCTCATAGCAGAGCAGAGCTCGGTTCTGAGACAAAGATGGGCTTCCAGATACTTGGCAGTGGCGACTGAAATACCAATAATTATTATTGATCTCTGAAATCGGTAAGTGGATCTAAAATAAGACAATATTTGCTCCCAGCGGCGACGGATCATCTGATCATCAAATTCAATGTAGGGGTCCAAGGCATAAATCTTTGTTGAAGAGACCCTTTCAGTGCAATGTAAACTAAAGACCCAATCGTCATTAGGTAGCACAGAGACTAATGTGAAAAAACAATCTCAATCGTTTCACTAAGTTACATTGTAATTGAACTGATATTACCGCATTGATCGTAATAAATTATCATTACTGCATGTTTTTGTGTACCATACAACGATAATTCGCATTCCTGACATTTTACAAAGTAACCAGTGCGCTTCATAGTCTTTTATGCTTTACTCAAAAGAAGACTCGTACCATCGTAGCCAGAACATTCCTTTGGCTACATTCATCGGTTTGAGAAAGTCCTAACAATAAGCAGCATGAGAATTCAAGCTGTAAAGCGTATAAATCGAGAAATAAAACAATTGCAATGCTTGAAGCTTTTGTTATCAAAGGAAACTAAATAATAAACTTGAGGTACCTTGATTCCCATTGCGAATTTAGATTCAGATTGTTCCAACGCCAGAAACTGTTGTTCAAACATCCGTGTGAAAAAAAAGAGAACGAGAGTCCGTTAGTTGGATAAAGCTCGGATAGTTGTTACCATTAATGGATCAAACGTCAGAATATGTCCAAACATTTCCTACAGACATTCTTGTAAGTCATCTTCGGCACTGGCCGTATAAACATTCCAACAGAGGGATTATTGTTAGTCAGTAACTGCACTTATCGGCACTGGACATTCAAATATTCAACCAAAGTGATTATTGTTAGTAAGCAACTGCACTTATCAGCGTTGTGCACATGAACTTTCCCTTATAGACATTATTGTGATCAGCAACAACACTTATCGGCAATGGCCAGAAATATGAGGCGCCACAACGATTTGAAACTAGAGTATTTTGTTTAAAAAATTGAGTGAAGTGTTAAACAATACAGTGTTTATTTACGACTTGACACTCACTCTTCTTGTTACAAAAGAAGAACCGAACTCAATAGGAAAGTGAGTGATTTGACTCACATGAATACGAATTGCTGACCAAGTCAATAGAAAAGTTTTATCGTGGAATATATGAATACGTGTATACGTGCATATGTTAACTATACATTATTATTAATCCCTAGTAAAAATTTCTGGCAATGAGTGGTTGATAAATGAATCATTTTAGACAATATATTGCTCTGAGAAACGGTTTGAAAGGGTATAAAAACAATGATTTCTCCTTAGATTTTGGTGTATTATTTTGTGTTGTACTTTCTTTATGTATAACATTAACAAATAAAAACTATATTTTTATCAAATAAAATAACCTTTTCAAGTGTTATAGAAACTCCTAAATACTTTAGGAGCGATTAGCCTAAGTCGAAATGACGCTTATTGATCTTGCTTCAACATGCACAGACACCAGACCGGAAGGTTGCACAGTCTGTAACAAACAAACATGGACAATACAAAATTGCAAGCAGCAACAACAACAGCATTCGCTTACACAAATCCAATATCATGATCAAGAGTTTAGATAATAATTCTGTTATATGTTGAACTCGTGGAAATATCAGTAGGTAAAAACATTGGTAAGCTGATGAGCGATTTAAATAATTAATAGTGGAGCCAACAAATCACATAGGAGGTTGATGAGATTGTATTCAATAATGATCTATGCTTTATATTTATTATCGTAGTTGTAAACCACCTTAGATGCATTCCAATTAATTCGGCAAAATTTTCTATGGATAAGGAGAACCAGAATTGTGACTTATCTGCATGTCAGGCATACATGACATATCAATAGGTCGGAGAAAAATACAGGGTAGAAGCAATTGAAAAGGTATTTATAGCACCCAATTGGTCAATTTACTTAGTCATTCTTGTATGGTCCTAATGTGTATGAAACGAAAGGCATCGATGAAACACGCCATTTGGTACTATTTGTAAATTAAAGTATCGATCTCAAAAGTAGTTGCAATAGGTCGATGCTATTTCAGGGTCATTTTGTAGACAAAAACGTATATGTGCAGTCATTATGAAATAATAACACAATTTCGCAGGATACATGCAGGTATTGAGGATACAAAGATTTTCTTCTTCGCTGTCGATGAATGTATCGTTCTTATTATTTAACGATGACAAAAATATTTTCAATGTTATTCAGAGCGCATAAATGGAATATTTTCCAGTTCATTAAACTACATCGTGAAGTACATCAAACTATACAGATAGAAGAAATCTACATGTTTAGAGCTCCCCAATGGTCACAGAATGCATCTAAGAAGGAGCTGATGCAGCATCAAGTCTTCGCAGGCATGGGTGTCTGACTAATGAACATCTACTTACCTTACATGTCATCATTTATAGTGGAATCCGCTCCTGTTTTTCCACTGCCCTGCGCATATTTTCTGCACTCGAATCACTTCATGATGTTCAAAGTTTTTTTCAACCATATTGGGTTTTGTCTAGTCAACTATTGAGGGAACTGAAAATAGTTCCTTCTTTTTGTAGGTGCACTTTTCGTTCCCGAGCATATACAAGCGCATTATTCACCCATATTTTCATGAACGTTTCGAACCTACGTCTTGCAAATAGTTTCCCAAAAGACTTCACAAATTTGCAAATTAGTAACCTGCATTTTTGCGGGGCGCAGCGCATTACGTAGAGAGGAAGCTCGTTCCTGTCTAATAACGTCATTACTACTCTCATGGCCGAGCACTGCCGTAAATTGAGACCCGTATACCAGCGGCCTCACATCACCCTACACCCATCCACCCTTCGCCTCCCCAAATGTCCATCGTCACGCACCGTGGAGTAGGCGACTCGTGGCAGCCTAAAGCATCTTCTTCTCTCTGTTTATTTTTACCTAAAGCAATATAACATTTTATGTGCGTTGAGGGTCGGTGGTGGGTACAGTCACTATCGGAATTAAATCCTTGACAAACACATGACGAACATACACTTGGCAAATTTTTCCATTAAAGAGATCTTATCTTAATAAAATGATGCATATTACAATTCCATCATATAAACACACGGACGAAAAGGGTGTCGAGATTTTTTTTCATGATATAATTAAAATGGAACCAAATACCTGAACTGACTCTGCTGTCAGTGATTGTTCATATTAATATTACATTTATTAAAAACCGCCGCATCACATGCAGCACTCCACACAGATAGCAAATTCGCACTTAACCTAGCCACCCTCAACACAATGTCATGGACAAGTGAGTTCTGTAAAAATCTTGCTACAAAAAACAGTTCTAAAAGTGTTGAGCAATTATAACTATTCGCGGCTGTACGTATCATTCAATTCGTCATGTCGGTGGAGGCATTGAGTGAGTGTAGTTTGATCAAATTTCATTTCATGCGTCTCCTATGCGCACTCAGTCAAATCAAGGTAATCAAAATTGTTCATTGTCACAGCGGCGCTGCACCAGCAGTAACTGTTGAGGCCCTCCGCTCACACAAATCCTGTAATAGGTGTTTGACGCCCAGTCCATTGCATCCTGATTCCTTATCACCCCTTCCGTCCCTCTCCGACTTCTTTCCCTTCCTCTCCCCAACGTGGTATCGTTGAGGCCTCCTAATAAAGGAAGGCTTCGACGCGTCGTCACTCAAACGAAGCCCGTTCCGCACTGAAGGTGTGCAGGGGTCTAGTATACCAACGAGTTGTTTAGCGTAAATCAATTCATAGGCAACCTAAGCATAAATCAGGAATTTAATTTATTCGGTGAATTCAATATAGAACTTTTGGGTGGGTAATATAGTTTATGTTATATAATTATAGTTTTTATACCGTCATCATAGGATAAAAAAATTAGATCTCCCATTTCCAAGCCTAATTTGAAGAAACTTGTTACACTGTTTTGGTGGTCGAGTGATGGAGCGATAGATTGTGCCTAATATATAGAAACACTGGCAATAACAGCAGTCAACAAAACCTAGACATGACCTGCGTAAAGGCGCATAATTTACCCGTATTAGATCTATGTTAATCTTTTGTACGAATATTATTTATTGAACGTTGCACGAACAAATTTTGTAAAAATATGAATCGTATGTTTTCCCTCATGCTCAAGGCAACAAAATTCATGTGTCCAAGATCTATTTTGTTTAATCTCAGTTATATAACAGTTTTAGAGTTATTTCAGCATTGTTAGAATTCAATGTCGTCCTGAACGGTTCTTTTCACAACTTCTTACAACCAAATGTCCCATGATGTTCTGAACCACGTTCAATTACCAAGGCAAGTTCTAGCCGTCACTAATGCAACGACACTCCAGAAGGATACATAACGTTTTTATTCGTGAAGCATCCAGAGATTCATCAAACAGAACACATCAAAGAGTTTAAGTAAAACAATATGACTACAATTTAGTAGCCCTTCAGTAGGGTTACACGATCATAAGCCTATTGGAGGCGCCACTTATTTGTTACAAGATAAGCATGCTGGCTAGGACGGGCCTCCTCAATATGTATATAATAGTAACTAGGTGTGACTCATGACGATTCCGAGATTGGTTTGTGGAAGTTGCATACATGAATTTCAATGAACGACAATAAATTTTGTTACTACCAAAAATAGGGTTTAGAATGAGCGTGTCTGCATGGCAGATTATAAAATATAGTCACAAAACAAATCACAGACGGCGGCAGGTGGGTTTGCTGAGAACCTTACAACGTTTACTCTGGGTGTGCACTGTGCTGATGTATGATCAGATTTACAACGCATCCCGTCAGAGCACACAAAAGTGCGACCACAGAAATACGACGCAACTCATTTTCCAACGGTTGATGTTAACGGAATCGATGTTGGCATACATGGAGAGTTAGTGGATGAGATTCAGGGTGCAGTGGGTAGACGTGGGTGGTGAGTGATTGATTGACTGTGAACCGATGAGCTTTGAAGCAGGTCTGATGCGCTTCGTTCCCCTTGACACCTCACTGAGAAACAGGACGGACGAGGATGGAGGAAGGGCAGGCCAGTATGACGCAGTACGAGTAACACGCTTCTGATATGGTTCGGGCACATGGTGAGGATGGATGATGGGAAATTGGAGAATTGTGTGATGAAAGTGAAGGTGGATGGACTTTAACCTGCAGAATTAGACCGGAGTTTGGGTGGGCGGATAGAGTAAAAGTCGTATATGGAAGCAGATACAGAAGTGTGAAGGTTGCGAGAAAGCGTGCAATCCATTGACGTGTTCGGAGAATAGATGTAAAGGTTGAGTTTGACGCTCCCTTAAAGGTCAACTAGAGTTTGAAAATTTCCCCATTCCGTTTTGCTAGGTTAGTGTTAGTGTTAAACAATCTGTTATTACATTTTTAGAAAGCGCTCTGTATTAAAATATGATTGAAAACATCAGTTCCTTGACCAGTCGCAACAAGACGAAATTTCCACGCACCCGTGTTCAAGTGCAACAGCTGAATGCGACCGCTGATAAAAGTAATTAAACGATCACCTGAATGAGAAAAATGTATATATTGTTAGGAAGCCGAACTATTGTATACCAACAATCACTTGTTCTATGGAAGTAGAACAGCTAGGAGAGTTGGCGCTGAGAAGTCTTAGTACTAGAACGCGTTCACACAAGCAGGATGGAAATGCATTCTTCTTCTTCATAACTCTAGTAATTCATCGCATTTCTTGAGATGGTCATTATTAATACCCTCCGGAAAATATATTAAAGTATTTTTGTCACTCCAAATGACTGCCACGTTATTAAATGAACATTATTCCACTGATAAAATTGTAAACCGAATTTCGATGACTCAAAATTTAGTGGACCTTTAACGGGTTTTCCCGCTCTTTACGTCTTGTTGAGAACTGGGAGGGATAAGGGTGCAGAGGGCACGGGGACTATGACGCAGGAGAAGATAAATAATCAAAACTGTCTGGGCCTGCTGCTGACAATGATCGCGATCCTACCTCCTGATTTTGGATTTGTGTGTGATGGGATCCTGGCCTAACCCTTTAGAGCCAATGGGCAAAGTTTCTTTGGGTGCGAGTGAAAGGTGTGCCGTCGGCCATCTTCCTTCCTGGGATTCGGCCAGGCGTCCGTACCTTTTTTAAGCGCCCCACAGCTTCCAAATGCTTCTTCTTTGTAACAAACGCCTCTTAAATGGTGGGGCTACCCATTAAAGAAGGCTTTACCAAGAGTGTGGCAGAAGTTTATATTTGTTACGAGGCATTGTTAGCAATCCATGCTCATAGACTTTCTAATTCTCCGACAAACGGACAATAAAGCTGAACATCACTTGACGTTCTGCCCGAGCATAGCAAGTATTATTAAAAACCAATGTACATTACAAAAATCTGTCAGGAATCGGAAGAAGAAATAATTTCCATTGTTTGATGCGTGACCAGGCATAATAAGGGGATGAAGCTCTTTTTAACCTCAATGGTGACGTTAATAAACAAAACTGCAGATTCTGGTCGCCAGGGAATCCCAAATAAATTCATGAGTATCAACTTCATAAAGCTGAATTAACAGTATGGCGTGGCATAAATCCATCGAAAATCATTGGCTCATACATTTTTGAAAATGCTGTTGGTAATACAGTGCCTTTGAATGTTAACCAATATAGACATATGGTTTAAGAATATTTGTTAGATGAGCTGGAAGACATGAACACATAAAATATTTGGTTTCAACACGTTGGAGGCACGGCTCAAAGAGCAAGAGATCCAATGGACATTCTAAAGGATTTTTTCCCGCTACGAACAATTCGGCCCTGTGGTGACGCACTGTGGCCACTTATTTTTTTATCCTGGGATATATGAAGGGAAAAGTTTACATTGAAAAACCTAAGCTCTTTCAGGAATTAAAAACTCAATATCGTTTGGGAAATCAAGAGAATAACTTCATGGTTGAGTAATGGAAGAGCTGCGTCATTAAAATAGTACATGTTTTTTGAACAATAACTGGCGTCCTCAAAAGAGGAATATATTCCATACCAAATTGTAAATTAAACTTCAAGATCACCTCAATCGCTTACAATGAGTCAGATCCCTTTACCCTCCATAGATGTCATGTTATTCGTTTTCTAGAAGAGGGTGTTCCTCTGCACCACCCTGTACATGTATGCATATGTATGTATATA
>SDVV010029828.1:0-11757 GCA_016164225.1 Gammarus roeselii | reverse complement strand
TTTATATACATGCATTGGTAGTTGAACTTAGAATGCTGCTCTGCGTTCATCAATTTAAGCTTGATTGATTCAATCTTTTGGAAGCTAGTCCTCGCGTCTTGTGTTGCATGGGTCAAGATTACCCATCCAACACAATTATCCCACTCTCCCCCACACAACACGGTTTCAGGACCCAGCACTCTACAACCACTCTCCTCGCCAGCCTCACCCAGACCTTCCATGAAGGCTTGAACGAAAAGAAATCTGCCAAACAAACCCTGGTATGCGCTATTGACCTTAGTAAGGCTTTCGACACTGTCCCAAGACGCGTCTTTATGACCGAAATAGTGAATACACAGTTGCATCTCGTTACAAGAAATGGATTGCTAATTTCCATTCGAGCAGACAAGCACACTCAATAATAACAAGCCATATTCAACGCCTTCATGCACGACCTGCCAATTCCTACAGAACCCATCACATCAGTTCGTACGCGGATGACGTCACTATAATCACACCACAAACACGAGATTGCCTCTGCACACCTTCAGCAGTACCCGAACTCTCTTGAAGTCTAGCTGCTGGATAACAGAATGAGGGTGTCTGCTAGAAAGTCTTTCCTATTATTTTCAACACCAAACAACGGTGAACAGTGTTCACCCTCATGTCAGGCTTAACATCACTCGCATCCCCACAGTCCCACTACCAGAATCCTTGAGTAACTTATGACACGGGGATGAGATTCATACCTCACGCTAACAACATTGGCGCTAAAGCCAAAACAAGACTGAATGTGTCCCGGGGACTGGCCACAACCACCTACGGTCACTCCAAGGAATCTATTACAACACTATTCAAACAATTCATTAGGCTTATCTTCTACACAAACACCGCCTAGTCCTCTGACCTTGCAGCCACACCTATTAATTCCTTACTAAAGATACTGAGCCCAGCCTTGCGCATCGCAACAGGTTGTACACAGTCCACACCAATTTCCCACCCACATTAGGAAACGATGGTCCTCCCTCTCAAACTTCATCTTGATATGAGAGGGACTCGATTTTGCCACTACCTACTGAACCCCCTTCAAACCAACAGGCACCTACACAATACGCCAGCAACACACTTCGGCCATCACCACACGACCATTCCTCGTCCTACCGACAGCACATCTATGCACAAACAGATACACACACACTTCACAGCCCTTGCATTGGGTGAACACAGTTAACACGGTCCTGCATGGTCACCCTCCTCAGGTGGACGTGGAGGAGTTGAGGGTGCCTAGGGGTGACAGGGTCCGCCTGTCGCGGTTGAGGTGCGGGCAACACACGGTCCAACGGTCATACCAGCATAGACAGGGGAATGTCCTTTTCGACCTTTGTTTGCTATGCAGGGGTTCGACCGACACTGTCGACACGTCATGACGTCGTGCCCAGCCGACTCTACCCCAATTCACGCCGGTGCAAGATCTGTGGGAGCGCCCGATAGACCGCCTCAACTTCCTCAGGAATTTAGGCTGAACCTCATGATATTGTATATAACACTGCAAAAACTGTTTGTATGCTAGTTATACCGAAGGGTCCTAATTACTACCTATCGACTGAGATGAAACTAGGCGGTGTTGCACTAAATTACGTGGATGAATTTCAATATCTAGGGCACATCGTCACAGCAGATTGCACAGATGACAAGGATGTTGCAAATTAAACAAGGCTGCAAAATGCAGTTGGTAACATGCTGATACGAAAATTCTCGTTCGCACCAAGGGAAGCTAAAATCCAGCTCTTCAAATCATATTGTTACCCGATTTATTGCAATGCACTGTGGAGAAAATACTTTAAATATAGCGTGAGGAAATTGACAGTGAGTTATAATGACACATTTAGACGGCTGATGCAGGTCCCTCGCTCGACGTCAGCGAGCAGGGTTTTTGCTGAAGACCAATCAGATCACATCAAGGTACTGCGCACATCAAGCGGCACACAGCCTTATGACTCGAGTTCTGAACTCACAAAATGAAATCCTCGTTGCAATCTGCTCTGGTGATGCGCTCGCTGCCTCGTCATTGTTGAGGCGATGGAGAGAATTACTATACGCATAGGCAGGATAGAGTTGTATGCCGTAACTTGTTCTTAGTTTTGTGTGGTAATTTTATAACTTTGTTCTCACTGTAACTCTAAAATAAGATGTCTTTACTGTAATACTATGCCCATGTTGGTTGTCAATAAAGATTTTATTATTATTATTATTATTATTATAATATATATACCTGCATCTGCTGAAACAGTCATAACGTGCGCATGTCGGTGGGCTCACTGGATTTGGGTTATGCGCTGGCTGTGGCTCCTCCATCGCAGGGGGAGTTGGAGTTAAGAAACAACCAGAGGTGTATAGAACTACTGTTCTGTGAATTGTTGTGAACTGGGCATAAGGGACTAATTAGCTCCACAAAGGCGTCGCGAAAAAAGCACAACTTCCGAAAACAGCGTGGATAACCGTTTCAAAATGCAGCTAGCTCTACGTTTGACTGTCATGTGATTTTTTTTTTGGCAGTGATTAATTTAAATTTGTAGAACACGTGATGCCCTTCACCCCAATTACGAATGTTAAGCGACGATTTTCTTACATTTTTAACTCCTGTTCGATCAAGGACTTACCCTGCCTGGCTGATTACTATAGTGTAGTTTGTAATCACTTGCTTAAACCATGACTACTGCAGCAGGTTCTTTGATCGTACCTACGTTATTGGTGGTGAATAGGCTGCGAACTTTGGATGGCTATGGCTTGACTGAAATAAACCTTGATATTCTGGAACATCTAGATACCAAGCTGAATTATGCTATCGATTGCATGGATGTACAAATAACTATGACGGCAGGGATCAAAAACTTCTTTCAATCTGTCGATGAACCAACCTTGGAAGATTTTAAAAATTGCATTTATTCAAAAAGTCCTGATGTGAGTAGTGATGAAGCGGAAAAGAATTTTTTACTAAGATACAACGACTATGTTCGACGCAATATAGATCCCGTTGCGGAAAAGTTGGACAAATTCTTCTTTGATAATCTATCGAGAAGGTCATTTGATTTGGAAGCTTGCCTGAATATAATGAAAGATAAAAGCCAAAAAGCCTCGACTGACCTTATAATTCTACAACAAGTGACGCATCTTTTGAGAAGCAAGGCCAGCAGAACTTCGTTCTTCCAATCTATGAGAGAGTTTGGAATAGATCTTTCTGAACAAATTGATGAATTCTTTTTGTGACTAATCATTTTTATTCGCAATTGTTCTGCTGAAACTTAGAAGTTTGTAAGCCCGTTATTAAATGTTTCTATATCGTTTTTACAATTTATCCAGTCGTTGTTTTGTTAGGGGTACTAAAGAACCCGTGATTGTTTTATTCGTCAATGTGTATTATAATTTTTAGAACATACTTTGGAATTTATTATTATCAAAGACTTGACCGAGACGCGTGTTGCGCCGATATCGTTCTAACAAGAAATCCTTACCTGAAGATCTTCTGTTACCAAGAACGTTTCTCTTTGCTGATAGTGTGCGCATTTATCTGATGAAATTGTTGAATTTGAACTATGAGGATTAATACGAATAGGACTCAATCTGTTTTTAATAAAATGCTAGAAGAATCTATAGTTTCCTTCTCAGGTTAACCATGATCTTCGAAATTGAGTTGACGGGAGAATTGGAATTTTTCCCGTACCGATTTCTAACTGTACAGGCTGGTCCCTAGTTTGTGCTGGGACCTAAAACCGCAAGTTTGCTTGCATAGTGGTTGACGTGCCCGACTGCAGTGTCAGCCTCTGGTGCTGCATGTCGCGAGTTCGAGCCTCGGCATGGACACGGCGGTCTTGTGACTGGGAGATTAGGCGCCTCCCCCCTATGTCTCTGAATAACTTAGCCACCCCCCCTAACTAGAGGGCACTGCTGTATGTCTATACATACAAACAATATAAGTAAAGCCGGTCAAGAGGCCTCTAAAGTTGACTCCCTGGCCCCTGGCGCGAACCAGAGAGCCGATGAATAGTAGAAAGAAACTTCATTTAGGAGGGACCAACATCCCTTCCAGAGCACCGAAGACCAAGATTCCAAAGGTCAAGAACATTATCCTCGCCATGATGATCAGCGCCACCTCGGCGGAAGACTACCGGAGGGACGACCGCATCGACGAGTTGACCAAGAACGTCCAGGAAATATTTAATCTGCTAAGCTAAGCGACCGACCTCCCTGAACAGGAAGCCGAAGTTTTCGCCGCAAAACCTAGCACAATTGACGACCGTCTAACGAGACTCGAGGGTCACGTCAAGACCATTTTCCTCCATATCCACGAACTAGTAAAAAACAAACCAGCTATAAAAAACGCAACTTACACAAGTACCTCCACCTCTACATCCGACGACAACTTCGACAACTCGACACCCCACCAAAATCCCAACCGAGCTCCAAGGGCTGCAAGGAGGAAGCAATACACGCCATTGAATGAACAACCTTTCCAGACCCCCTGAAGATAGAGTTCGACGCCAACGACAGACCGGATATTTGTCCATACACTCAGCGAAAACAGCTAGTCTCTTTCACTGGCCGCCCAGTCCTAAGCGTCGCAACCAGCGGCGACGAATGCTTTGCTATCAGAGTAGACACAAAACTTCAAAGTGACACGATTCTCTCCAAAAACAGACTCTGTGGAAAGCCATACAAAATAGAACCACACCAGACTTTCTCTACAAGCTCATGTTTGATCTACGTTGAGGACATCCCGAAGGAGGAAATTGAGGAGTACATCACTGGACTCGTTCAATACGAGGACTGCGTTGTCGAAGCAAAGGCTGCACCGAAGATCACACCAAGAAGAGAGACTACCACAGCCCTAATGCTAAAATTAAACTGCCCAACTCCATTAAAATATCTGGACATTCCCTTCTGCGCCACCAAAACCAAGGTTACACCATTTGAGAGACGTCCGATGCGATGTTAAAAATGACAGAAATACGGACACACGAGAGGAAACTGTAACTGTAAGCAAAGATGCTCATACAGCTCCCAAGACGACCACGACTAACGGGAAGGCCCCCAGTCATGCCAATCCGAAGACCAGCACTGCTTTTATTACAAAGTATACGGACACCCCATCGGACACAGAGACTGCCCAGAGGAGGAGAGGGAGAGAGCGATCCTCCAATACCAGATAGATCACGGGGTCGGGCGACGAGAGGCTGTAGTCTCGATGCGCTCTTCCCAAAATGACCCTTCTACCAGGGAGAGAAGATCGGCACCGTTTCCCACCCACTTCCTCATAACGTTCAAAGAAAGTGGTGAAAGCAAAGTTTCTTGTTCAGCCAACCCATTTATAATGATTAAATCACTCACCGAGCAACTAGGAAGGAAACCGAATGAAATATAACGACAGGGGAAGAAATACCTGGCCTACGTCACAGAACGTGAGGAAAGTAACGCTATACAAAAGATTACTCACATCAATAAATTTAAAGTTACGGTTGAAACGCATCCGTCCTTCAACGATACCAAACTGATTATATACACCTCCCGTTACACGCCTACAACAGACCTTAGTGCTTTCGCTGAAGGTCTAGCTGAAGACTACGGAGTCGCCAAAGTTCGTCAAGCAACATGGATAAAATCACGTAACGCAAATTCTACTGCATACCAAATTACCTTTCCGGGACATGACGCACCAGAATTCATAGTAATCCCGGGTGAACAAGGAAGAACTAAAACCTACCCAGTAGCAACATGGCCCCCAAAATGCAAAAAATGCCTAGAATACGGCCACGTCATCGCATACTGTCAGCCACACACACCCCAACGTTGCAAGAAATGCGCTGGCGAGCACGACAGAAAAGACTGCACAGTCCGCCAACCTAAATGATACCACTGCTCTTGCATCCACGAGGCAGGCGACCGCGACTGCCCAGTACATATGGACCAAAAAGAGAACAATCACACAAAATGGACGCAGAGTAACACTGAAGCAAGCTATCCAAATCTGGAAAGACGAAAACCCAAACAGTTTCAATTATGCCAAAGCAGTCAAATCGACAAGCCAACCAAGCTTCCCCGACGATATCCACACATCAGAACAACATCGTAACAAGACTTCAACACTCCTATCTAGCTGCAGTGCTTCCTCACCCAGCCCTGTGACCGGCTCCGCACCAGAGACGCAGAGTTCTAGGAACGATTTATGCAAAGACCTTGAGGACAACGAGATGGATGCATCTCCCGCAGTTGACTACACAGCAAGGCTCGCTACCATGAAAACAAGAAGACAAAGGGATGAGGAAACCTCGGATATCCAGGCACCACTGAGCAAGAAGATCAGTAACAACACAAAAATAACGACCCGCTAGGACCAAATCTCTAAACTACCTTCACCTGCCTCGAATGTGGCTCCATTCGTGGAAAACCACTGCGAGGGACGAGATCCCCCGTTAACGAACCTGACTCACGAACACACCATCAGCGAGAACGACCACGGCCTGGCTGACAGCTCATACCTAGAAGAGCTCATACGCGAGACCTTCGCTCAACCAGACATATTACCTAGCCCAAATACCTCTCACTCCACACAATCATCCACACAGACTAAAAAGGCTACCACAGAAGAGCGCGCTCGCTCACGAAGCAAACGCTGAGATCACACACCCTAGTCTTCCCACAAGAGCATTCGCAGCCGTAACCGCAGCAACCACAGCAAACCACCTTCCACCGGAAGCAGGCACTCCCGTGAACACTTTCAACCCGAAACCCCTGGGCAAACCCCAAAACACACGCACCACAAAAGCTCCCTCAAACCACGCGACCACTCAAGATCATCAAGATCTGAGTGCGAACAGCATTCAAAATGACCACCAAAATACTCCAGTGGAACTGCCAGGGACTCTGAAACAAGAAAAACGAATTTCTATCCCTAATCGCCACCCATAAGCCTTTAGTGATTGGCCTCCAGGAGATTAAACTCCGTGAGACCGCCACCCTCAGAATCCCCCAATAAATCGTACACCGCCGCGGAGGCCACATCAACGTGACTGCTCACGGCGGAGTGGCACTAATGATTCACCAAAGTGTACCTCACCTTCGTTTTCCTCTGAGCACAGAACTCCAAGCTATCGCCGTAAAGATATGCATCTCAAGGCCAATAACAGTGGTATCCATCTACTCATCATGAAGCCATGACCTCTATGAAGCACTAATGACCGAATTGCTAAACCAACTGCCCTCACCAGTGCTCCTCCTTGGAGACTTCAACTGCTACCATGAAACATGGGGATGCATGAGGAAAGACCCCAGGGAAGTGATAATGGCTAACACCATACTCACTCACAACCTGGTCCTTCTCAACGACGGACAACCCACCCGAATCACCCCCGAAAGTGAAACTGCCATCGATTTATCCTTATGCTCCCCCACTCTGGCACCCCAACTCGTTTGGGGAGTTCTGCCTTCAACACACGACAGCGATCATAACCCAGTCATCATATCGCTTCTCATCAACTAACCAAAAACTCTGTCCACCAAGATCTTCGATTCAACTACCGGAAAGCCAGCTGGATGGAATACTCGGCGCACATCGCGTGGAGTGATATGGACAACATCCCCGAAACCACGTCGGAACACGAAATCATCGCCCAACTATACGATAATTTTCAAGCCGCAGCCGAGACAAGCATTCCCCAATACACCCCTTCAACCTTCTTGCCGAAACCATGGTGGTGCCGCGAGGTGCAAGAAGCGAGAGATAAGCGAGAAAAGCTATACCATGCCTACCGACGCGCACGGTTCTCCAGTAACCGAGTAGCGTGGAAGAGGGCATCTGCTGTATGTCGAAAACTTCTAGTGGAGAAGAAACGTGAAAGCTGGGCTCAATTAGTCAAAACTATTAATCGAAACACTCTCCTCTCCAAGGTGTGGGAAAAAATTCTACGTATTCAGGGGAAACCCGAACGACCTATTAACATCCTTTCTGACAAAGGTGGAACTTATTCTTCCCACGCGGAGATCGCAAATAAACTAGCTCAAACTTTTAGCCAGATTTCGTATCCAGCTAACTACACGGTGCTTTCCAACGGGAGAAGAACTTGCGAAAAAGCGAACATCTTTACTTTACTTCTAGAAACGAAGAGGCCTACAACAAACCTTTCTCCCTCCACGAACTACAGAGCGCTCTAGACCATACACGTGAAACTTCACCTGGGCCAGACCGGGTACACATCAACATGATCAAAAATCTCCCAGACTGCGGCAGTGACCTTTTATTAAAAGTGTTCAACACTCTGTACTCAAACTTTTTTTTCCCGATCAATGGCGGGAATCTACAATTATCCCAGAACCCAAACCCGGGAAATTCAAAGGCGACCCACATAACTACCGCCCCATCGCTCTTACCAGCGTTCTCAGCAAGACCATGGAAAGAATGATTAATAAGCGCCTTGTCGACTACCTTGATATGCATGCAGGCCTGAACAGCATCCAGTGGCAGCCGCAAGCGCCACTCTACTACGGACCACCTTGTAAGACTAGAATCTAACATTAGACAGGCATTTGTCCGAGGACAACACGTATTTTCCATTCTTTTCGACGTGGAAAAAAGCATACGATACTACCTGGACATATGGTATCATGAAGGATCTCCACCGCAAAGAGCTGAGAGGCCACTTACCACGTTTTATCCACTAATTCCTTCAAAATTTCACCTTCCGGGTCAAGGTCGGCGACACCCTGTCACCATCCTATCCGCAAGGAATGGGCGTCCCCCAAGGAATAGTCCTCAGTGTCACTCTTTTATACTCGAAATCGACCAGATAGCTATCTATCTCCCGCGAGATGGAAGATTGCTTTCATCACCATACGTGGACGACTTACAAATAAGCTACAGGCACCCTAGCCTCTTGACAATTCAATAGGAACTCTAGAAATGTCTGAACCTAGTCGGAAACTGGGCCTCCTTAAACGGATTCAGATTCCCGCCTCCCAAAACGAAAAGCGTGCACTTTACTCTCGTGCCCGGCTAACACCTAAAACCAGCCCTAAAGCTGAACAACACTCGGCTAGTATACGAAGAATCAATAAAATTCCTCTGTCTTGTGTGGGACCCTAAACTCACAAAGTGACCTCATATTGCACCCCCGGAGACCCGCTGCAAAAAAGCAACCGGACTTATCCTCTCGGTAACATCCTTGAAATTCGGAGCCGATTTGGACACCGGCATGAACCTCTCTCCATCATGGTAAATAACGCCCTGCGTATCACAACCGGTGCGTTCCGTTATACATCCATCGAATCTCTCAACGTGCTTGCTAACGAGCTTCCTCTTCTGCTCCGGAGAGACTAGCTCTCACTGCAGTACTATTTCAAGACAAGGAGCCACATCAATAGCCCTTGACCGCCGTACGGGGGGAGTCTGCATAAACTTCGCGTTGAGACTCCGGTGGAACATAGAAGCAAATAATAATTAAATAATAAATAAATCAATAGCTCTGCACTCTATAACGTCATCAACATTCATGATAAACGCCTCCCTGCGGCTAAGAACATATGCCCACCCTTTTCTCTACGCGTGGATAACTTACTGACCTCACTGAACATCAGACGCAAAGCAATCAAGCCTTCATTCTCCTATCGAATTCTTCATATCAACACACCAACGTGGATGATCAGCCCGCCACTGGTCAACCTTAATCTGCAGACGTACCCCAAAGCAACAACCCCAACCAACACGTACCGCCGAGAATTCTCACGACTACTCGATGAACAGTACTCTGAG
Source organism: Gammarus roeselii (assembly GCA_016164225.1). Lineage (NCBI taxonomy): Eukaryota > Metazoa > Arthropoda > Malacostraca > Amphipoda > Gammaridae > Gammarus > Gammarus roeselii. The sequence goes on along the minus strand of SDVV010029828.1, from coordinate 1,979 downwards.
CACCGCCATATATACACTGACGGCTCAAAAACACCGGACGGAGTAGGAGCCGCCGCCATAGGCGAAGTGACTTGCGTTCGGCCACCCTACCCCAAGAGGCCTCTATATTCTCTGCATAGCTACACGCACTTGAATTAGCCATCGCCATTATAAAAAGTGACCGCCACCCCAGAAGTGTTATATTTTCAGATAGTCGGAGTGTTCTCACCCAGCTGTAAACTCTGCACTTTGATCACCATGCCGTTAGAAAAATGCAACACGACCTATTCACGACGCTCGAGGCGTGCCAGGCGGTCGAGTTCTGCTGGATCCCTGGACACACGGGGATAAGAGTAAACTAACCCGCAGATTCCTTCGCTGAACAGGTGTCTACCCAGCAGGAACAATTCATCTCAATACATTACCGAGACTGGTTCCCAGTCATCAACTCTCGTATAACATCACGAAGTAACGACTCTAGGCAACAAAGGGGACAAAAGATGTTCGCAATAAACCATCCGTGGGAGAGTGGAACACCAGGTTTTCTAATAGACCAAGTGTTCATTGATCGTCTATGCACGGGACACACGTGGATAACTCTCACCCACCTAATGGACGTAGACATGGGACCGGACGCACCACCATGCCCCTGTGACCACTAGGTGGCAATCTGCGTGAAACACTTACTAGTAGATTGTGATGCACTCGCAGCAGCCCGACGAGCTTTCTTGTCGGGGAAAAAACTGATCACTTTCGGTCAACACATGCTCACAGAAACGGAACACCGGAAAAAAACTGATCGCTTTCGGGAAGCACACGGGGCTCTGAGGTAGTGTTGGGGTAGCGAGGTTCGAATCATCTCTAATCCCGAACTCTCTGTCCTCCCTGCGTTACGGGATCATGAAGGATCTCCACCGTTAAGGTTTGAGAGGTCGGCTACCACTTTTCATCCACCAATTTCTACAAAATCGCACCTTCAGGGTCAAGGTTGGCGACACTCAGTCTCCATCATACCCGCAAGAAATGGGCGTTCCCCAGGGAAGCGTCTTCAGTGTCACTCTCTTTATCCTCAAAATCGATCAGTTAGCCGACATTCTTCCCAGAGACGGAAGACTGTGCTCATCGCTATACGTGGACGACCTACAAATAAGCTACAGACACCCCAGCCTCATAACAATCCAACAAGAACTCCAGAAGTGCCTAAACCTAGTCGGGATTTGGGCTCCCCTAAACGGATTCCGATTCTCGCCCTCTAAAACTTGAAGCATGCACTTTACCCTTGTGCCCGGTTTACACCTGAAACCAGCCTTAACGCTGTACAACACACCTCTAGTATACGAAGAAACGATCAAATTCCTGGGTCTTGTGTGGGATCCTAAGCTCACGTGGCGACCCCACATTGCAGCCCTGGCGACCCGATGCAAAAGGTCGACGGGACTTATCCAATCGGTAACATCCCTGAAGTTCGGTGCCGACATGGACACCGGAATGACGTTGTTCAGAGCAATAATACGATCGCGCATGGACTACGGAGCCGTTGTCTACGGATCTGCAGCCAAAACTACTCTCGACCCTCTCTCGACCTTCGCAAACAATGTTTTGCGTATCACAACCGGCGCGTTCCGCTCCACTTCAATCGAATCACTTATCGTGCTCGCTAACGAACTTCCACTTCCGCTCCGGCGAGACAAACTTTCACTACAATACTATTTTAAGACTAGAAAGTCTTCTCAACAACCCAGCAATCGGCTACATCACTAACATATCTGATGAGCGCCTTATTGCGGCTAAGAAGAATATATGCCCACCATTTTCCCTACGCGTGGACAACCTGCTGACCTCGCTCAACATCAATCGAAAAGCTATTAAGCCTTCATTTTCCTACCGAATCCTTCAAATTAACACACCAACATGGATGATCAACCCACCACCGGTCAACCTAGACCTGCAAATCTACCCTAAAACAACTACTCCAACCAACGCGTACCGGCAGGAATTCC
>SDVV010029827.1:0-11757 GCA_016164225.1 Gammarus roeselii | reverse complement strand
GTAGGAAGTCAGAGCAAGACCACCAAGACTCCCCCGCGATCGAACTGGGTCCCTTCGGTCAATCCTCCCCCGGGATGCCTCTCCGTCCAGCTGTAGAGCATGGACCACCAACTCATTAACAGTAACTAGTTTCCTCATCTGGTCCGCCAGGCTCTTACTAGCCTTCTCCATGTCAGAACGTAGGCTTCTACTGAGGTCTGCAGCAAAGGTCTCTTAATCGCGCTTGCTTACGAGGTCCCCTTGGACCTCACGTACCTCGTTTCTCACCTCTGCTACGGACTCACAGGTCCTACTAATCTCCTCTCGCATCTCTTCATACTCACCGGCAACAATACGCAGCTGCTGCTCGAGGACGAAGACCTTCCCCTCGAAGATCCCGTCCTCTCCGCCGTCGTCCATCCGCCGCAGGCCCTGGAAGGTCACCAGGACCTGGTCGAGCCTGCGGTCAAGCTCGCACAACCGGCAGACGAGGACTCCCTCGAGGTCCTTGAAGACGCTCCTGCTCATTCTGCCGAGGCAGATCGAGCACTCCGCCAGAGTAGGGCGCATCCTAAGAAGTCGTCGGCGGGAATCTTCACTCTTCCGGTATACGCGCGCACTCACTTAATTCTTTTCCGTTTATTATATTTATTAATTAGCACAATTAACACAGTAAAAGTTCACAATTGTCTCAAAAAAGAAAGACACGAAAATGTCACTGAAACAGAATGACACGAAAATGTCACAGTTATTATTTGGCACGGGAGCGTTAAGACACAATGCAGGTGGAGAGTCAAGAGGCAAATCGGTATGCACTTAATCATACTACGTGGAGAGTCAACAGGAAAATCGGTATGCACTGTCAATCATATTATGAGGAGAGTCAACAGGCAAATCGGTATGCACTGGTAATCATACTATGTGAAGTGTCAACCGGTAAATTGGTATGCACTGTTTATCAAATTATGTAGAGAGTCAATAGGCAAATCGGTATGCAATGTTAATCATGTTGTGTGGAGAGTCAACAGGCAAATCGGTATGTACTGTTAATCATAATGTGTGGAGAGTACATTAAATATAGGAGTTCCGCATGGGTCGATCCTGGGACCTTTGCTCTTCCTTATATATATTAATGACATTGTAAACTCTAGCAACAGGTTATCCTTTGTACTTTTTGCAGATGATACTACAGTTTATTCGACAGGGAAAAACCTCAATGATACTATTACTAATATGAATAATCAATTGGTTCACATTTCAAACTGGTTCACATCCAACAAGCTGACGCTTAATGTTGACAAGACGCAGGTCATGATATTTTCCAGGAGGATGATACCTATTCCTAACACACAAGTCGAAATGAACGGTCAACAGATGGCATGTGTAGCATAAACAAAGTTTCTCGGTGTTATCGTTGATCAGAGACTCAACTGGAAAGATCACGTCTCCTTTGTTGCCGGGAAATTATCCAAATCATGTGGCATCCTATGCAAAATTAGAAATTGTCTTACCACTCCTGCTAAAAGGCTTTTGTACGATAGCCTTATTCATCCTTTTCTGACGTATTGTGTTAACGTGAATGCGTCTACCTACAAAACAAACTTAAGACCTATCGTTCTTAGTCAAAAGCGTGTCATCAGAACACTATCGCATGCTAGCAGACGTGACCACACTGCCTCTCTTTTGTCAATGGAACATTCTCCCACTGTGTCAAATCATTAACTTTTCCGCTGCAGTGTTTGTCTACAAAGCTTTGAATCATTTAACATACATTGATAACATTTTTTTCATTAGAAATAATCATATGTATGATCTTCGCAATAATGCGGATTTGCAAATTCCCCGCAATTCGTCAACACAGTCCCAACTATTTTTAAAACACAGAGATGCTAAAACCTGGAATTCTATTACCATAGATATAAGGACTGGCAGAAGTATTGCTGCCTTTAGACATAAACTAAAATTATACCTGTTTGAACTTGTACGTGCAGAAACTCTTGAATTGTAATTTACTTCTGCTATGCAATTTACCGTGTCAACTATTTGTGTTTCAACATTTCATCTATAGATGCTTTCATTCTGTATATATATATGTATTTTCTCTCACCTCACATGCTCAAATTTCCAATTATCTTGTTCACGAAGAAATCCGTCTATTTAGTGTACCCATCGATTATGACTCATTGAAATATTTCGTTCCTGTGTACATTTGTTAATTTGTCATGCTAACTATGCATTTAGTTTCAAATTGGTGCCATCGTACGCCAAACAATGTGTGAGTAATGTAATAGACAACCTCATGTCGGACATTTTTTGCTCTCAAGCTAAGTAAATGACAGCTGAAACAGTAAATAGTCATGATAAAGTAAACGTCGGTGATCAGACTTACTCTGCTTTTTTTCTTGAAATTAATGGTCTAATGTAATGCTTGCATCTGTCTCGACATATTAAAAAGTGGAGAGAAGTGAATGTCCTCCAACAATGTCCATCGGTTGGTCCTTACTCTTCAACCCTAGTTTCAAGTTAATATTAAATTCACCCAGGTAGCAAATGTTGTCTTCAGAACAGCTCACGCTGACGAATCCTTGGTACGTATCATCTGTGTATTCTAATATTACTGTTATTATGTCAACATGTCACTATACCTAAATAAATTTTGAATCTTTTAAATCCTTAATATTATGTGGAGATACAACAGGCAAATCGGTATGCATTGTTAATCATAATATGTGAAGAGTCAACTGACAAATCGGTATGCACTGTTAATCCTATTTTGTGGAGTGTAAGCAGACAAATCGGAATGCACTGTAATCATATTATGTGGACAGTCAACAGTCAAACCGGTATGCACTGTTAATCACATTATGTGGAGGGTAAACACACAAATCAGTATGCACTCTTAATTATATTTTGGTGAAACTCAACGGACTAATCGGTATAAACTTTTAATCATGTTATGTGGAGAGACAAGAGGCAAATCAGTATGCACTGTTAATCCTATTAGGTGGAGAGTTAAGAGTCAAATCGGCATGCACTTAATCATATTATGTGGAGAGTAAATAGGCAAATCGGTATGCACTGTCAATCATATTATGAGGAGAGTCAACAGGCAAATCGGAATGCACTGGTAATCATATTTTGTGGAGATTCAATAGGCAAGTCGGTATGCACTGTCAATCATGTTACGTCGAGAATCGACAGGCAGATTGGTATGCACTGTTAATCGTATTATGTGGAGAATCAACAGGCAAATCGGTATGCACAGTTAATCATACTTTGTAAAGAGTCAAAAGGTAAATCGGTATGCACTGTTAATCATATTATGTGGATAGTCAAAATTAAAATCGTTATGCACTATCAATCATATGATGTGTAGAGTCAATAGGCAAATCGGTATGCAGTGTTAATCATTCTATGTTGAGAGTCAACAGACAAATCGGTATGCACTATTAATCATATAATGTTGAGAGTCATCAGTCAAATCAGTATGCACTGTTAATCATATTAGGTGGAGAGTAATTAGGCAATTTGGTATGCACTGTTAGACGTATTATATGAAGAGTGAACAGGCAAATCGGTATGCACTGTTTATCGTATTATGTGAAGAGTCAACAGACAAATCCGAATGCACTGTGAATCATATTATGAGGAGTGTCAACAAACAAAACGTTATGCACTGTTAATCATGTTATGTGGTGAGTCAACAGGCAAATCGGTATGCACTGTTAATCATAATACGTGGAGAGTCAACAGACCAATCGGTATGCACTGTTAATCAAATTATGTGGAAAGTCAGCAGACAAATCGGTATGCACTCTTAATCATGTTATGTAGAGAGTCACCAGTCAAATCGTTATGCACTGTTGATCATATTATGTGGCGAGTCAACATGCTAATCGGTATGTACTGTTAACTATTTTGTTTGGAGAGTCAACATGCAAATCGGTATGCTACGTTAATCTTATTATGTGGAGGGTGAACAGACAAATCAGTATGCACTGCTAATAATAATTTGTTGAGAGTCAACGGACAAATCGGTATGCACTGTTAATCATATTATGTGGAGAGTAAACAGGCAAATCAGTATGCATTGTTAACCATATTGTGTGGAGATTCATCAGGAAAATCGGTATACACTGTCAATCATCTTATGTGGAGAGTCAACAGGCCAATCGGTATGCACTGCCAATCATATTATGTGGGAAGTCAGTAGGCGAATCAGTATGCACTGTTGATCGATATAGAGGAAGAGGTAATAGTTAAATGGGTATGCACTGTTAATCATATTGTGTGGAGAGTCAACAGGCAAATCGGTATGCACTGTTAATCATATAATGCTGAGAGTCAGCAGGCAAATCGGTATAATCTGTTAATCATGTTACCTTGAGAATCAATAGGCAAATCAATGTGCACTGTTAATCACATTATGTGACGAGTCAACAGGCAAATCGGTATTCACTGTCAATCATATTATGTGGAGAGTCAACAGGCGAATCGGTATGCACTGCTAATCATATAATGCTGAGAGTCAACAGGCAAATCGGTATGCACTGTTAATCATGTTACGTCGAGAATCAACAGGCATATCGATATGTACTGTTAATCGTATTATGTGGAGGGTCAACACGCATATTGGTATGCACTGTTAATCATATTATATGGAGAGTCCACATGCAAATCAATATGCACTGTCAATCATACTATGTGGAGAGTCAACAGGCAAATCGGTATGCACTGACAATTATATTATGTGGAGAGTCAACAGGTGAATCGTTATGCACTGTTAATCAATATAAGTGGAGAGTCAACACTGAAATCGGTATTCACTGTTAATCATATGTCGAGAGTGAACATGCAAATCGTTATGCACTGTGAAACACACTATGTGAAGAGTCAACAAGTAAATCGCACTTCACTGGTAATCATATTATGTGGGGAGTCAACAGGCAAATCGTTATGAACAATTAGTCATATTATGTTGTGAGTCAAAAGACAAATCGGTATGCACTGTTAATCATATTATGTGGCGAGACAACAGACATAATGGTATGCACTGGTAATCATGTTATGTTGAGAGTCAACAGACAAATCGGACTGCACTGTTAATCATATTATGTTGAGAGTCAATAGACAAATCGTTATGTACGATTATTCATTTTATGTGGAGAGTCAGCAGGCAAACCGAAATACATTGTTAATCATATCATGTGGAAAATCAACAGGTCAATTGTTATGCGCTCCTAATGATTATATGTGCAGAGTCGACAGAGTCGACGGTATGCACTGTCAATCATCTCATGTGAACAGTCAATAGTCAAATCGGTATGCACTGTTAATCATATTGCGTGGAGAGTCAACAGGCAAATCGGTATGCTCTGTTGATCATATTATGTCGAAAGTCAACAGGCTAATTGGTATGCGCTCTATATAATATTATGAGGTGATTCGACAGGCAAATCGGTGTGTACTGTTAATCATATTGTGTGGAGAGTCAACGGGCAAATCGGTATGCATTGTTAATCATATTATGTGGAAAATCAACAGGCAAATTTTGTATGCGGTCTTAACAATATTATGTGGAGAGTCAACAGGCAAATCGGTATGCACTGTTAATCATATTATGTGGTTAGTCAACTGGCGAATCGTTATGCACTGTTTATCTTATTATGTGATGAGTCAACGGACAAATCGGTATGCACTGTAAATCATTTTATGAGGATAGTGAACAGACAAATCGGTATGCATTGTTAATCATATTATGTGGAGAGTCAACAGGCAAATCGGTATGCACTGTAAATCGTTTTATGAGGATGGTGAACAGACAAATCGGTATGCATTGTTAATCATATGTGGAGAGTCAACAGGCAAATCGGTATGCACTGTTTATCATATTATGTGGAGAGACAACAGGCAAATTGGTATGCACTGTTAAACATAATATGTGAAGAGTCAACAGACGAATCGGTATGCACTGTTTATCTTATTATGTGATGAGTCATCGGACAAATCGGTATGCACTGTAAATCATTTTATGAGGATAGTGAACAGACAAATTGGTATGCATTGTTAATCATATTATGTGGAGAGTCAACAGGCAAATCGGTATGCACTGTTAATCATATTATGTGGAGAGTCAACAGGCAAATCGGTATTCACTTTTGATCATACTTTGTGGAGATTCAACAGGCAAGTCGGTATGCACTGTTAATCATGTTTGGTCGAGAATCGAGAGACAGACTGGTATGCACTGTTAATTGTATTATGTGGAGAATCAACAGGCAAATCGGCATGCACTGTTAATCATACTATGTGAAGAGTCATAAGGCAAATCGGTATGCTCTGTTAATCATACTATGTGGATAGTCAACAGGCTAATCGTTATGCACTATCAAACATATAATGTTAAGAGTCAACAGGCGAATCGGTATGCACTTTAGTCATACTATGTGGAGAGTCAACAGACAAATCGGTATGCACTATTATTCATATAATGTTGAGAGTCAACAGACAGAATGGTATGCACTGGTAATCATATTATGTTGAAAGTCAACAGACAAATCGGAATGCACTGTTAATCATATTATGTTGAGAGTCAACAGACAAATCGTTATGCACTAATATTCATTTTATGTGGAGAGTCAGCAGGCAAACCAAAATGCATTGTTAATCTTATCATGTGGAAAATCAACAGGCATATTGTTATGCGCTTATAATAATTATGTGTGGAGAGTCGAAAGGCAAATTGGTATGCACTGTAATCATATTATGTGGACAGTCAGCAGCCAAACCGGTATGCACTGTTAATCATATTATGTGGATAGTCAGCAGGCAAATCGTTATGCACTATCAATCATATAATGTGGCGAGTCAGCAGGTAAATCGGTATGCACTGTTAATCATATTGTGTTGAGAGTCATCGGGAAAATCGGTATGCACTGTCAATCATCTTATGTGAAGGGTCAATAGTCAAATCGGTATGCACTGTTAATCATTATGCGTGGAGAGTCAACAGGCAAATCGGTATGCGCTGTTGATCATATTATGTGGAAAGTCAGCAGGCTAATTGGTATGCGCTCTTAATAATATTAGGAGGTGATTCGACAGGCAAATCGGTGTGCACTGTTAATCATATTGGGAGGAGAGTCAACGGGCAAGTCGGGATGCGCTGTTAATCATGTTACGTCGAGAATCAACAGGCAGATCGGTGTGCACTGTTAATCGCATTATGTGGAGAGTCAACACGCAAATTGGTATGCACTGTTAATCATACATATTATATGGAGAGTCAACATGCAAATCGATATGCACTGTCAATCATACAATGTGGAGAGTCAACAGGCAAATCGGTATCCACTGACAATCATATTATGTGGCGAGTCAATAGGTGAATCGTTATGCACTATTTATCAATATAAGTGAGGAGTCAACAGTCAAATCGGTATGCACTGTTAATCATATTGTGTTGAGAGTCAACAAACAAATTGTCATGCACTGTTAATCATATTATGTCGAGAGTCAACAGACAAACCGGAATGCACTGTTAATCAAATTATGTTGATAGTCAACAGACAAATCGCTTTGCACTATTATTCGTTTAATGTGGAGAGTCAGCAGGCACATCGGTATGCATTGGTAATCATGTTATGTGGAAAGTCAACCGGCAAATTGGTATGCGCTCTCAATAATTATGTGTGAAGAGTCAACAGCCAAACCGGTATGCACTGTTAATCATATCATGTGGAGATACAACAGGCAAATCGGAATGCACTGATAATCATAATGTGTGCAGAGTCAACAGACAAATCGGTATACACAGTAAATCATATTATATGGAGAGTCAACATGCAAATTGATATGCACTGGCATTCATAATATGTGGAGAGTCAACAGGCAAATCGGTATGCACTGACAATCATATTATGTGACGAGTCAACAGGTGAATCGTTATGCACTGTTAATCAATATAAGTGAAGAGACAACAGTCAAATCGGTATGCACTGTTAAACATATTATGTCGAGAGTCAACAGGCAAATCGGTATGCACTGTGAAACATATTATGTGAAGAGTCAACAGGCAAATCGATATGCACTGGTAATCATATTATGTGGAGAGTCAAGAGTCAAATCGTTATAAACTATTAATTATAATATGTTGAGAGTCAACAGAGAAATCGGTTTGCACTAGTAATCATATTATGTGGAGAGTCAACAGACAGATTGGTATGCACTGTTTATCATATTATGTTGGGAGTCAACAGACAAATCGGAATGCACTATTAATTAAATTATGTTGAGAGTCAACAGACAAATCGCTATGCACTATTATACCTTTTATGTGGAGAGTCAGCAGGCAAATCGGTATGCATCGATAATCATATTATGTGGAAAATCAACAGGCAAATTGGTACGCGCTCTCAATAACTAGATGTGGCGAGTTGACAGGTAAATCGGTACGCACTGTAATCATATTATGTGGAGAGTCAACAGCCAAACCGGTATGCACTGTTAATCATATCATGCGGAGAGTCAACGGGCTTTTCGGTATGCACTGGTTATCATATTATGTGGAATGTCAACATGCAAATCGGTATGCACTGTTAATCATATAATGTTGAAAGTCAAAAGGCAAATCGGTATGAACTGTAAATCATTTTACGTCGCTAATCAACATGCAGATCGGCATGCACTGTTAATCGAATTATGTGGAGAATCAATAGGCGAATCAGTATGCACTGTAAATCATATTATGTGAAGAGGCAACAGGCAAATCGGTATGCACTGTTAATCATATTATGTGGATAGTCAACATCCAAATCGGTTTGCACTATCATGCATATAATGTTGCGAGTCAACAGGCAAATCGGTATGCACTGTTAATCATATTTTGTTGAGATTCAGCAGGCAAGTCGGTATGCACTGTTAATCATATTACGTCGAGAATCAACAGGCAAATCGGTATGCACTGTTAATCGTATCATGTGGAGAATCAACAGTCAAATCGGTATGCACTGTTAATCATATTATGTGAAGAGTCTAAAGGCAAATCGGCATGCACTGTTAATCATATTATGTGGATAGTCAACATGCATATCATTTTGCACTATCAATCATATAATGAGGAGAGTCAACAGGCAAATCGGTATGCACTGTTAATCATACTATGTGGAGAGTAAACAGACAAATGTATGCACAGTTAATAATATTATGTGGAGTGTCAGCAGACAAACCAATGGGCACTGTTAATCATATTTTGTGGAGAGTCAACAGACAAATCGGTATGCACTGTTAATCATATTATGTGGAGAGTCAATAGACAGAATGTTATGCACTGTTAATCATATTATGTGAGGAGTCAACAGACAACTCGGGATGCACTGTTAATCATATTAAGTTGAGAGTCAACAGGCAAATCTTCATGCACTAATAATAATATCATGTAGAGAGTCAACAGGCAAATCGGTATGCACTGTTAATTAAATTGTGTGAAAAGTCATCAGGAAAAACGGGATGGACTGTCAATCGTCTTCTATGGAGAGTCAACAGGCAAATCGGTATGCGCTGTTGATCATTTTATGGGGAGTGTCAGCAGAAAAATCGGTATGCACTGTCAATCATATTATATGGAGAGTCATCAGGCAAATCGGTATGCACTGTTAATCATATAGTGTTGAAAGTCAAAAGGCAAATCGGTATGCACTGTAAATCATGTTACGTCGAGAATCAACAGGCAGATCGGTATGCACTGTTAATCGTATAATATGGAGAATCAACAGGCAAATCGGCATGCACTGTTAATCATATTATGTGGAGAGTCAACAGGAAAATCGGTATTCACTGTTAATAATATTATGTGGATAGTCAACAGACAAATCGATATGCACTATCAATCATATGATGTTGCGATTCAACAGGCAAATCGGTATGCACTGTTAATCATATTATGTAGAGAGTCAACAGGCAAATTGGTATGCAGTGTTAATCATATTATGTGGAGAGTCAACAGGCGAATTGATAGGCACTGTTTATCTTATCATGTGAAGAGTCAACAGACAAATCGGTATGCACTGTAAATCATTTTATGAGGATAGTCAACAGACAAATCGGTATGCACTGTTTTTCATATTATGTGGAGAGTCAACAGGCATATCGGTATGCACTATTAATCATATTATGTGGAGAGTCAACAGGCAAATCGGTATGCACTTTCAATCATATTTTGTGGAGATTCAATAGGCAAGTCGGTATGCCCTGTTAATCAAGTTACGTCGAGAATCAGCAGGTGGATCGGTATGTACAGTTAATCGTATTATGTGGAGAATCAACAGGCAAATCGGTATGCACTGTTAATCATATTGTGTGAAGAGTCATAAGGCAAATCGGTATGCACTGTTAATCATATTATGTGGATAGTCAACAGGCAAATCGTTATGCAATATCAATCATAAAATGTGGAAAGTCAAAGGGCAAATCGGTATGCACTGTTAATCATATTACGTGGAGAGTCAACAGACAAATGCATGCACTGTTAATCATATTATTTGGAGTGTCAGCAGACAAATCAGTGGGCACTGTTATTCATATTTTGTGGAGAGTCAACCGACAAATCGGTATGCGCTGTTAATCAAGTTATGTGGACAGTCAACAGACAGAATGCTATGCACTGTTAATCATATAATGTGGAGAGTCAACAGGCAAATCGGTATGCACTGTTAATCATACTATGTGGAGAATCAACAGGCAAGTCGGTTTGCACTGTTAATCATATTATGTAAAGAGTCAACAGGCAAATCGTATGCACAGTTAATCATATTATGTTGAGAGTCAACAGGCAAATCGTTATGCACTATTAATCATATAATGTGGACAGTCAACAGACAAATCGGTATGCACTGTTAATCATATTATGTGGAGAGTCAACAGGCGAATCAGTATGCTCTGTTAATCATATGATGTGAAGAGTCAACAGACAGAATTCTAAGCACTGTTAATCATATTATGTGGAGAGTCAACAGATAAATCGGTATGCACTATTAATCATATCATGTGGAGAGTCAACAGACAAATCGGTATGCACTGGTAATCATATTTTGTTGAGAGTCAACAGGCAAAACGTATGCACTAATAATCATTTTATGTGGAGAGTCAACAGGAAAATCGGTATGCACTGTTAATCATATTACTTGGAGATTCAACAGGCAAGTCAGTATGCACTGTTATTCATATAATGTGGAGAATCAACAGGCATATCGATATACACTGTTAATCATGTTATGTGAAGAATCAACTGGCAAATCGGTATGCACTGATAATCATATTCTGTGGAGAGCCAACAGGCAAGTCGTTATGAACTATTAATCATATGATGTAGAGAGTCAACAGGCAAATCGGTATGCACTGTCAATCATAGTATGCTTAGAGTCAAAGGCGAATTGGTATGCTTTGTTGATCATTATAAGTGGAGAGTCAGCAGGCAAATCGGTATGCACTGTTAATCATATTTTGTGGAGAGTCAACAGGCAAATCGGTATGCACTGTTAATCATATAATGTTGAAAGTCAAAAGGCAAATCGGTATGCACTGTAAATCATGTTACGTCGAGAATCAACAGGCAGATCGGTATGCACTGTTAATCGTATAATGTGTATAGTCAACAGACAAATCGATATGCACTATCAATCATATGATGTTGCGATTTAACAGGCAAATCGGTTTGCACTGTTAATCATATTATGTAGAGAGTCAACAGGCAAATTGGTATGCACTGTTAATCATATTATG
>SDVV010029826.1:0-11757 GCA_016164225.1 Gammarus roeselii | reverse complement strand
TGGCTCGGCTGCCCCCGAAGGCTAAGTCGGTGGACCATGATCATGAAATTGAAGGAGATCCTCCAATCGAGGGAGAGGATTCACCCTTTTGGGTCATCTAAGAGGCGGGCCTTCTAATACAGAGACCCTATTGGCAGATATACAATTGAGTCTTGTAACGGATTTTGTGGCTCCACCCATCTTAAAACAATAGAAATAACCCTGCGTTAAACACTGTAATAGCTTCTAGTTTCCCCTTCCCTATCGATGACACGCACATGGCCCCTGTGAATGGTCTTAACTCGTCACTGTCTCTTACGTTATACAATCCGAGAAAAGGCCACCTGCTTCAGTAAAAACAAACATCGGAGGGGAATTAATATATGCCAGGCAAGGGACATCCATGAAATTTGAGCTAAGGGTTAAACAGGCCTAATTCCTGCACCGCTTCAAGGGACACACTCTACGCACCCCTCGATAAAATAGTGTTCGTTACAAGTCTTTTTGTATATAAACATGTGCCAGATGAGGCCAATCATAACAGAACACGGAATCGCTACTGGTTCACTCCAGAACACGGAGTGGCTACTGGTTCACTCCAGAACACGGAGTCGCAACTGATTCACTCCAGAATACGGAATCGCTACTGTTTTACTCCAGAACACGGGCTTTCAACTGGTTTACTCCAGAACACGGAGTCGCTACTAGTTCACTCCAGAACACGGGCTCGCTACTGGTTCACTCCAGAACACGGAGTGGCTACTGATTCAATCTAGAACACGGTGTGGCTACTGGTACACTCCAGAACACGGAGTCGCTACTGGTTCACTCCAGAACACGGGCTCGCTACAGGTTCACTCCAGAACACATGCTCGCTACAGGTTCACTCCAGAACACGGAGTCGCTACTGGTTCACTCCAGAACACGGGCTCTCTACTCGTTCACTCTAGAGCACGGGCTCGCTACTGGTTCACTCCAGAACACGGAGTCGCTGCTGGCTCGTTCCAGAACACGGGCTCGCTACTGGTTCACTCCAGAACACTGAGGCGCTACTGGTTTACTCCCAAACATGGGCTCGCTACTGGTTCACTCCAGAACGTGGGCTCGCTACATGTTCACTCCAGAACACGGAGGCGCTGCTGGTTTACTCCCAAACATGGGCTCGCTACTGGTTCACTCCCAAACACGGAGTCGTTTCTGGCTCACTCCCAGACCTGTAGTCACTACTGTGTAGCCCGCCATGTCAATTAAATGAAGTCAAAGGCAATAAATCATGTGCCGATAGACATTTATCAATGGCCGACGGGCTTGTGAGTTCGCCGGACCCAGGAGAGGTCTAGGGTGTTGACCCAGCGTGACACTCACCCGCTACTCAGTTGAGTGGGTCTGGGAGATGATATATTTACCGCTAACCTTCCATACGCTGAAGTTCTACGTGTGGGGAATTTAAACTCTAGAAAATCCATCAAAAACTATTTTATTATAATTAAGAGAAGCCCAGAGCTATCTTTAATTTACTACCCACACACAAATAACACAGCCTATCTATATTATGCACCACGGTGCGCAAGGGTACCACCACTATAATATATATGCAAAGTAATGTGCCTAAGTGGGGCAACACCAACAGTAAAAAGAAACCACAGTAAAAACATGTTAATACATATCGTTAAATCTTCACACGGTCACGTAAAAAAACGGTCGTTATCTTAGTTTCACGTACGAGAATCATTAAAAATATATCGCTCTTCAAATTACAACTGGCGCCAATCTTCTGAACAACAGACAAGGTATAGTAACGTGTTATCCCTCGTAGATGTAGAAATAGTGACCAAGTAACGCTTACCCGGGTCAGTGACCTGTTTCTAGGCCCTTGTGTCGGTGAATGAGCTCCCTGCGTCCAGCAAGGCACGTCCAGCTATGCTGGATTTTGTCGTCCGACTGGCACCTCTGGCGTTGAATTTTGATGCACGTTGTAGATTAGGGTTTGTCTTCTGAATCTTGTACTCGTCGTCGAACTCTGGGGTCTATAGTAACTGCTACTGAAAACTATGACACCGCGAACACTTGGGAATGTCTTTTAAAATCTTGTACCCGTCGTCAAACTCGGGGGTCTATAGTAACTACTACTGGAAACTACGACACCGCGAAAATTGGAAATGTCTTTTGAATCTAGTACTCGTCGTCGAACTCGGGGGTCTATAGTAACTGCTACTGGAAACTATGACACCGCGAACACTTGGAAATGTCTTTTGAAATCTTGCACGCGTCGTTGAACTCTGAGATGTCTATAGTAACTGAGAATCGTAACTGAAAATTGTCTATGGCAGCGAAGGGCTTAGCAAATTTTTCGGGCGGCAGGACGTGTGAAACCGACGTGTCTTTCATATCTTGAGCGCGTGAAAGATAAAACCTGCTGTTACTCGGTGTCACTGCCTTATATAGTTTAAAACGTGACGTTAGCGCCTCTTAGTCGCTTGGGAACAACTCCCCGGCCACTTCTCAAGTCCGATGTCGCAGTTACACTAGCTAATAATACATATAAGTAACAAATAGGCTTAGGGCCAACATCCTATCGTTTACACGGCAAACAGCCTTAACGAAACTTAAACATAACCTTACAATCAGTAACCTCTGCTCTAAACCCTCCTGCAGCTGAACACTTGATGATCGGTTGCTAAGGATCGCAGGCCTCTCCGCACGTAATAGAACGACTCATTGCCAGCCTCTCGACCGTGCCTACAATGTCACACCTTAACCTAATTGAGAGCATTTTTGCTCATTATTAAGACTTTAAGGCCTCCAAACTCGTGGGGGCTTCCTCGCTCAGCCAGTTCCCTGTTGGCACAACAAGAGCGCTGGCTGTGCAGTTTTTCAGTTGCAGGCGCCAGTTCTCCCGACGAACAGGTCGCTGTTTATGCCACAATGGCTGCTGACCTCGGCGTTCCCGAAGCAGACGGCGGCTGCCTGGTCAGGCCCGTGTCTGTATCCTGCAAGGTGTATCTCTCAAGGTATCTGTATCCAGCACGCAGGGTCCCGCTACAACTGGTTCACTCCTAAACTTGGAGTCGTTACTAGCTCACTCCCAAACACTGTCTCGCTATTGGCTCACTCCCATACACGGAGTCACTACTGGCTCTTTCCCAAACACGGACTCGTTACAAGTTCACTCCCAAACACGGAGTCACTACTGGTTAAATCCCAAACACGAAGTCGTTACTGGTTCACACCCAAACACGGAGTCACTACTGGTTCACTTCCAAACAATGAGTCGTTACTGGTTCACTCCCAAACACGTGATCGCTTCTGTTTCACTCACAAACTCGGAGTCGATGTATTAATGGACATGCTACAGTTTAACAATGACGTTCTAACATACGATATGTCAATGAAAAAAAAAACACTATTGTTCTGACGAACACGTCTGAGAAGGACGATAATCTTTAGTAAAGTTTACGAGTACTACACTCCTGGGCGCCCTCGACCGTGGTCCGCGGCGCGTGTTGATGAATTTGTTCGACAACCGTTGCTCACATACCGAACTGTGCGCCTGGCCTAAGCTGCGACCAATCCTTATATAGGTTTAATAACGGAAGCATTGGTACGTCACACATGACGGTTTAGCCAGATAAAGTCGTTCTCTTTCCCTGGATACTGGGTTTCGGGGAGGAACTGCGAGCACCATGACAAGGTCAGTGACTGCCGAGATCTATCTTTGTATTCATGATACTAATTAGGTTCGACAAAAGCATCCGGCCATTGTTACTTTGATCGTACATACCAGGATAGCTCTGCGTGCACTTGTAAAATGCAAATACCTCTTTTGGTGGGAAACAGTCAACATAGCCAGACTACAGGTAAAAATATTATATAAGGGGCACAATATCGGGAAGGAATGTTCAGGGTAGAAGTATAAGCTGCTGTGAGGATTTAGCATTTGTTTTGTCCCAGCTGAGACCCGTCACGGGCCGCTAAAGTTTGAAAAGAATTGTACAATGAGATGATTCAAATCTACCTAGGATCATTTATTAATGCATCATTGAAAATGAAAGTACACTATTCCGTTTAACTAGCCGATTGAAATCAAGGGTAACAATTTAGGGATAGGATTTGAAAAATACTTTAAGCTTCCGCTCTTATTTAAAATTGTAACTCTTTCGGAAAATAAAATAGCGTCTCCACATACTTTTAAACTTTGTTCTGCAGTTTTCGATCAGTTTAATTCATTAAATTAGACCATGGGGCTCATCCCCATCCGATCCACTGGCTTGCTTTCAATAATCTATAGAAAACGTATGAAAAACAGCATTCGTCGTCGAGCTTAATCTATCATTTTAATTGTAGAATAAGTAGATTTGATTTGATTTGGAAATCAAAATGAGCTGAAGTGCTCTAGTCTGTTCCCTTGAAAGAAGAATTGGGGTAGTCAACGAGGCACACACACAAAAAAAAGATTAAAAGGAATATGGGATAGGAAAATGGAGATCGGAAGAGAAACGTTCCGGTGTTCGCATCTGACTCTCCTGTTTGAAACAGTTACTGCATAGACAGGAGACGCCCATACTCTCAACGTGTTTATACTTCCCCATGGGCATGCATATTTGCTTGCCCAAAAGGTTGGGGTTATGAAGCCACTACCAAAGTATTGAGTCTAGATCAAAATGAGCATACGAGGTATGAGATTTAGTAAATATACGCTAAAGTTGAAGAGCACCAGGCCCGCCACCTGAACAGTGGTCTCCCGCAAGTGTTGTGAAGAACAAGTCTTCTGAGCACCTGTGGTTTCTTGATGAGCCTGTGACCTTCCGAGGTGAGGCGTCGGAGAGACCTCTACTTAGAATAGATCTACTCATGACAGATCTAGAGTTTATATCGAAATTGAGAACCGAGTTATGACATTTTGATAAGCACAAAGATTTTAAGAGCACCACGCCCAGTTACCAGGGTAGTGGTTCTTTTCTGTGTGTTTAGAAGAGTAAGTCTTCTGTACACTTGTGGTTCCTTAAAGTGCTTGCGGCACTTCAAGGTGAGATGTAGGAGGGACCACTCCTTGGAGTAGACCTTCCCTTGGTAGTACTAGAGTCTAGATGTTTATAGATAGGCATACGAAACAAGAACGTTTCCTGGGTGGAGTAGCGGTTCTCTCCCAACTGTTCTGATGAATATCTTCTGTGCATTTGTTGTTCCTTGAAGAGCAATAAGTTTGCATTCCATTGTAATGTGTCACAGGGGTATCTCCTAAGAATAGAGTTGCACTTGGCAGCTCCTCAGTTCTAACCAAATTTAACCGGAGAACCGGTAACTTTTTATCATAATAAATAACACAGAAATTAATCGAAAAGAGAGGGGGAAGATATTTAAATAAAAAAAATTGCATGTACAAAAGTGTCAATGTGTCGACAACGGGTCCTCCAGAGTAGTGCGCCCTCCTGTCTCAACAATGGTCATCTCCATGTTAGGCGATCCGAACATCTGTGGGGAGGAAGGAAACCGGATTTTATGTTGCTCTGCTCCCTGCAACACTGAGTTCTGCCCGGATCGTGCTGAAGGAAATAAGACTAGTGATTCTCACCGCTGCACCTACCACCGTTTAGGAACAGGATCTATTACGGAGGGGGAAATAATGTTAGTCGTTTATTTTACTTTTATTTTTTCTTCCTCCCACCTGACACAATGAGAGAAATTCTTCCGAATCTACATCACTTCATTGAGTTGAGCAGCTGGCTCTTTTCTGGTGTAGTTTTGTTTTCTGAATAACATGATCCCGACATTGACTTGTTTTCATATCAATAATAATAATTAAAAAAACAATAATAGTAATATAGATGATAACAAGACTTATAGTCATAATAATAATGGTATCCTTCCTAATCTAATCTGCCCCTCGAGTTAGAACAGCGGGCTCTCCTCTGGTGCGGTTTCGATTCCTGGATACCATAGTCCATTCCCTCCATCTGCTTGTCCTCGTTTCTGGTTAAGGGCAGCTGATGGCCTCTCGTGCTAACAGGAGAAGGTGGTCCTAATAAGGGCTTAGGGGTGATTGCGAGTTGCCGTTGCGGGCTCACAACCAGTACCAGTAGCCCTGACGTGAGTTTAGGGGGTGGATGTGAGTTGCTGTGATCAATCTCACCCAACGGTAGGAATGGTATTTTTATCGAGATGGATAGTAATAATTATAATAATAAGAGTAGTAAAAACCGTTCCGATGTGTAGAATAATAATAACAGTACTGAACATAATAAAAACAATTGTTTTAATATCATGTATATAGCAGTTCTCATATTCTTCATTATTCTGAAGAGTGACGTGTTGTGATCAGTGTATTAATAATGTTAATAATAATGTGATACTAGTGATCTTGGCTGCTCCTAGAAAATCCGTGTCGTTTTCAGCAGCGAATGTTTCCCGTATCTCTCTGTTTGTCGCGTGCATTTTTGAACACATTCACGGATTCAGAGCCAGCTACCGGAGCTGGTGGGTTTCCAAATCGGCGAGATTGCGATCGATGGAAGTGTTGCACTATAGTCGTATAGAAAAGTTTTTACGCGATCATCGCCTCATTATAACGTGTGTGAATGTCGTGGTTCATTTCGAGAAGAGACCGACTGGACTCACAGTGCTTAATCCCTTCAAGTATTTGAAGAGTTCACTGAGCTGGCACTTCAGCATTCGTTGCTCAAAGGTGATGAGGCCAAGCTCCTTGAGCCTGCTCTCGTAGCTGTGGTGGCGTAGCTATGGGCTGAGACTAGTAGCACGATGCTGGATGCGTTTCAGTTTGGCTATGTCTACCTTCATGTGTGGAGACCAGAATTGAAATGCATGCGCGAGGTTGGGACGGATGCGGGGCTTGTACAGCAGCAGTATTATGTCCTTCGTTTTGCAGAGGAAGTTACGGATAATAAAATAAAAGTTGCGATTTGCCACCATAAAGCTTTTCTTGACTGCGCGTCCCATTTGAAGTCTTATGAAATTACGACGCACAAGTCTCGCTATTGGTCGACAGCAGCAAAACGACTTCCTGACATTCTGCAGTTGAAGTTGCACTGTGACACCCCACGGTCAGAACGGTGCATTTTGTAACATGACAGGGTATCTTCCAAGCTTCTGACCATTGGATGAGCTTTTCGAGATCTTGTTGGATCGCAAGTTTGTCCCGCTCCCTCCATGCTGCATGGCAGAGCTTTGCGTCATCGGCAAATTTCGATACCTTGCACCTAAGCCCCGCATCCATGCCATTCACATGGATGAGGAAAAGGACCGAATCCCGGACGCTGCTCTGAGTCACCTCAGAGGTGATGGTAGCTCACTCGAACATCGCCTGGCCGATGCTAACTTTTTACTCGCGCCCTGTTTGTAAGGCGTGCAGCCAGCAAAGTACGTTGCCACCAATGCCGAGCTCAGAGACATTGTGTAACACTCTTCTGTGCGGCTTCTTGAAGAAGGCTTTTTAGAAGTCTAAGTTGATGACATCAACTACTATGCGGTGATTGCACACGTTGATCACCGTGTTACAGAAGTCCATCAAATTCGTCAGACGGAAGCGTCGGAAGCCGTGCTGATTGTCGTGAATCAGGCTATTGTCTTCTAAGTGATCGACGAAATTATCTCGTATCAATCTCTCGATGATTTTACCCACAACCAACGTCAAACTGATCGATCGATAATTGCTGCGCGATTCGCGGTCACCTTTTTGAAACAGCCACTCTCCTATCTCCAGGGACTTTGCCACTCGCCATCGATAATTTTGAAACTAGTGCCAAGGAATCCGGCCAGTTGATCTCGAGTTTCCTTGAGAACTCTTGGGTGGTGTTCACCGGGACCAATCGACTTGTAGATGTTCAGTCCTTCGAGTTGTGTTACGACTTCCTCTTGCGTGAACACATGTTGTTGGAAGGGATCTTCCCCAGCAAAAACCATATCTCGATTGTAGCCGGGGCCCTCAACTGTGAACACTGAACGAAAAAAATATATTCAGAACATTGGCAATGTGCACATGTGACGTCCTGAGGGCACCATCATCATCAATTAGTGGGGCAACTAAGTCTCAAGCAATTCTTCGCTCATTGACATAGCTGTAAAAATCCTTAACATTCTCTTTGACGCTGTCCGCTATGTTTATCACTATCATGCGCTTAGGGAATCAGCTTAGCCTAATAGCTGTTCTACACGCCAGGCGATGAAATTATACCGCCTCGTCGATGTCATCCTTAAATGTTTGTGCGTTTAGTTGATCACGACAGCTTGCGGCCCTTGCTACTTCGACGTTCAACCAAGGGGGCATGATCCTTTGTTCAGGAACACTTGTCCTCATTGGTATGCCCCGGTCGCAGGCCTCGCGAACTCTCTCCTTGAGGATACGCCAACAAACATCCACCGTACCCTACCTGAGTTGTTCGATCAAATTTAGCGCACTTAATTGGTCTCTCATCCACTGGAAGGCAGATCGCGCAAGGTTGTGCGGCGTACAACTCCCAGGGTGACTGGATAGGGCACCATGTTGTGGTTAACACATCCTGGTTTGTTGCCAACTAAGATGTTGCCGACCAAGCGTTCCTCAGTTGACTTGACTAGATCCAGTATGTTGTCCCCCCGGTTCGGTTCATAAACATACTGGGTCATGCCATTATCGACGATAAACTCCGTCAGTTTGTTACCTACAGCCTGTGAAGCTAGGCTCACCCAGCGAATATACGGGAGACTGAAATCGCCAAAGATGATAGTCTCGTGATTATTCGAGACTATTTCTTTCAGCTTCTCATAGAGTTGGGCATCGTGTTCCGCAACGGTGTTACTATTGTGGTACACCAATGCCAGCTACACTGTCGTATGGGTCACTTCAATCAATGCGTGTGGTTCAAAGAAATGGGTGCAGCGTCTTCTTAATGAACAGAACGGATCCACCGACTAGAAGTGTGTTTGTCAACAATAAAAACTGTGTATCCAGGTGGCATTATTCCCGCTACCAGGTTTCTACTCTGGAGATCGAGCTATGTTTCGTTTATGCCAATGACATCAAACGAATATAGGTTCACCAGTCTCCGCAAGTCGTTGAACTTTGGAGCATAAAACTGTGCGTTACATAATCAAACCTTTAGACGATGCGTGTCTCAGTCTCGTCTTTTCTACTGGGAGGGTCTCGACCTTGAGGCTGCGTTCCAGGATCACAACCTTTCTTGAAGTTATCTTCACATCCAACATTTGTACGTTTAAGTCTGTACGCTCGTGTGAGTCTTGTAACGCATCTACCGTGCTGCAGCCTCCTCCTCTGGAAGCGACTGATTGGTCATTGCTCTCGTCATGGAATTTGTTGCGGGCACAGAATCCTCTACGTAGGGTTCTATGCAGCCAAAATTGAACAGCTTAAAACACCTTTGGGTATTATACATATTAGCACTTGAGTGGAGCAGTCTGCCTTGTTCGGCATTTCCTATGTCATTCAAGTGCATGCCATCTCTTAGGAAAATATCAAGGCTTTCTCGAAATTCATCTAACAATTTGATGAAGGATACTCCTTCGGACATGCCAATAGTTTCGAGGGCTCAATTGATACAGGTAAGTTTACTGTACAGCTCGTCATCATTATTCGTGGTAGGATGGATGCGAAAGCCACTCGATTCGTCTTTGCCTTAGGGTAAGAGATCAGCTGCCTGTACTTGGCTAGCAATTCTTCCGACTTTGTCCGCTTCATGTAGTTGGTACCTACATGACAAATTTTGAGTCTCTGGGATGGAATCTCTAACCTCCGCAAAGGCACCTCTGAGGGCTTTTAAATAACACATCTTTTCCTCACACCGATAATCAAAATCGATTGTCTGGTGACGGACGATAGAGTCACCTATAACAAGCGTCTCTATTTTGCTGTCCAGGTCTGGAAATCTTTCGAAGGTGTTCCGCGTTGGCAACGCGAGCACGGGACGGTTCACGTAAGTGAACCGATTTTGGCTTTTTTGAAATCCTTCCTCGAATTAGGGCGCAATTTCGATTCTCGGATGTCATGGTCCGGAACATCGGCTTAATCCCGATCCACAAATTCCGGGCAGCAGGTGGCACAGACTTGAGTTTAGGGGTGGTAGCGAGTTTCGGGCTTACATCCAGTACCGATGGCCCTGCCATGGGTTTAGGGGTGGATGTGAGCTGCCGTTGCAGACTCTTACTCATTTCGTCTCGGTAGGAGGTCAGGGACAGACTACAAAGACTCCTCCGTAATCCAACTGGGTCTCCCCGAACAACCCTTTTCCGAGATGCCTCTTCATCCAGCTGGAAGGCACGGAGTACTAGCTCTCCAACTGTTACTAGTTTCCTCGTGATTTATGCCAGGTCTTTGCTAGCCTTCTTCCTATCGGAACGTAGGTTTCT
The DNA here is from genome assembly GCA_016164225.1 of Gammarus roeselii. Lineage (NCBI taxonomy): Eukaryota > Metazoa > Arthropoda > Malacostraca > Amphipoda > Gammaridae > Gammarus > Gammarus roeselii. Next base: position 1,422 of record SDVV010029826.1, on the reverse strand, counting down.
CCTAAGGATTGAAGCAAAGAATAAAATGTTCTCTTTCGTGGTTGCAAGGTCATCTTATACCTTATCCAACTCGACCTCAACCTTCACCAACCGCTCGGCAACATACCCACGCAGCCTCCTTGCGTGCCTCCTTACACGGTCGATCCTTCGGTCCGACTCACTGATGACGATGGGGAGCTGGTGATCGAGGACAAAGACCTTAGCTGCAAGGCCCCGTCCTCTCCGTCATCGTCTCTCCACTGCAGGCTCTGGAAGACCCTCAGGACCTCGTCCATATTGCCCTCCATCTCGCAGAAATGACTCACAAGTTGTTCCTTGCACTGCTCCTCGATCTCACTGAAGACGTGCTTGCTTAGCCGGGTAGAGCAGTCCGAACAGAGCAAGAGAAGCGGCGGTATCCTCGTCTCGTTCGAAAGTCCTCGTCGTCCTCCTATTCTTGGCACTTCTACTTCGCGCGCGGATAAACTTACACTTAAATTCAATACTTGCACTCATTTATTTAATAAGGTACCAACTAACACCACCTCTACACATTACTCGAAATGAAATTTCAACTTAAAGTTTTGATCCTTTGATCACCGATCAAGTACTAAATATGCGTTCTCATTCTATCACTTCTAAAAAAACACTATGAGTACTTAATCTGTGGTCTAATCTAATCTATACCTTCCAGATAACCCTGGCACCGTCACTGGAAAGTCAATTCATCCCCTCTACTGGCTGCTGTTGCTGCTCCTGGTGGCGGTACTTGCACTAGTACTTGTACTGTGTTGTCTCCAAAAGAGGAAGAACGACAAAATGAAAGGTACGGAATAGTGATTCAGTACGATGGACTTGGAAGATATACATGATATCTCGACCTTTTTTCTGTCAAGGGCCTGTTCTGAACTTTCAGGGACAATATAACATGGATAACGTAGGAATACAAATTGTGTCTAAAGCTATATTGAGTCGACTGGTTGATTCTTGTGAATGAAACGTATCGACCTGCACTCCATAGAACATAATTTAATCTATGATCTTTTTGATGTTAGTGTTTGTTGAGCATAACGGCTTCCACTCACTAGAACAATATTGAATTTCAGATTTTTGATATCAAAAGTAACACAGATACAGATACAGACACTAGGCCGCATCCCCCAGAAAGGGGGGTGGCCGACGGCAAGGCGCACCTCACACCCTCATACGCTCACACTCACACAACTTAGCCCTTTTGTGCTAAAGGGTCCGGCCGGTAGCCCCTCAACTTACACTCTGGGTCCCGAATGCACCGAGGAACCGTCGTCAGCAGCAGGGCCCGACAGTTTTCACTGGTTTACCCCCGCCACGACCATCCCGACAGCGGGATGCCAAGGGCGGGAAAGCACATCAGAGCAGCGTCAAAAACAACCATTCACAACCATTCTCCACTCACGCCTGTTC
>SDVV010029825.1:0-11757 GCA_016164225.1 Gammarus roeselii | reverse complement strand
GCGTTCTCGGCTGTGAGTGCTCTTGTAGGAGGAAGAGGATGAGGGAGTACGATCTTTGTGTTTGCTTCTTGAGCGAGCGCGTTTCTCTTTTTTGGAGGTTTTTTTAAACATTATGATGGGCTGAGTAGTTGTCGTTGAGATATTTGCGTCGAGTGCGATGAATGGTAGATCAGTTTTCTGGGGTATCAGTTCTTCGTTGAAGATTTTCAAGGCGTCCTCGCGCAAGCGATGGTCGTTCTCACTTGTGAAACCCTCTCTTTGCTTCCATCCTACACGTCCCACAGCTCATTACACTCTTCAGTGCAGCCAACATTTTACTCGCGATTTCACCTCAGTTTCCACTAGTTTAGTATGTGCACATGGGATTTGATTTGAGCCTCAGTTCCACCGGAGCCTCCACGTGAGTCATAATAGGCTCACCCGTAGGGCGCGACCGTCATTGATTCAGGTAAGTTCGCACGTCCTCGCGTGCGAAAAGATTAGTCTTGTCAAGGTGAAATCAAATAGATATTTCAATTTGGGCATATTCGCGCACTAGCGCGTACAAGAAAGTAAAGGGTTAGCGCGTATCTACGTAAATGTATTATCTCTGTGCGTAATGGGGTAGAGAGACCACCTCACTTGCACATGTGTTTGGGGTTTAGAACGCTTCGTATAGTCCGATGTTTTTCGAAATCAAAAGCTTTTTCTGGTATGTTGGGTCAGTGAGAAGGCTTTGTAGGTTGCCCGGGGGATTTAAGATAGCTCGTCGGGCTGCTGCGAGTGCGTTGCAATCCATCAGTAATTGTTTCACGCGAAGCCACTTGGTGGCAACAGGGGCAAGGTGGCGCGTTTGGTCTCATGTCGACATCCATCAGGAGGTTGTGAGTTTTCCAGTGCACAAGCGGTTGATGAACACTTGGTCTTTTCAGTTGGTGAACTTTGTTTCTCATTGTCCGACTGAGGGTTTGACTTAGGCTTTTTTGTCCACTCTGTTTCCACATTTCATCCCATCGGGATGTTGTAAGGGAGTTGATGATAGGGAAACAGTCTCGGTAATGTATTGCGAAAAATTGATCTTGGTGAGTAGCTGCCAGTTTAGTAAGCGAGTCCGCAAGTTCGTTTCCTCTTATTCCCGCGGGCCCGGGGATCCAGCAGAATTCGACTGCTTGACCTGCTCGAACATCGCAAAGAGATCATGTTGCATTTTGCGTAGAACGGGATGTTCTACGTAAAATTCAGCAACCCACCACCGGTCAACCTAGACCTGCAATTGTACCCTAAAGCAACTACTCCAACCAACGCGTATTGGCAGGAATTCCTTGGACTACTTGAGGAAGAATATTTAGAGCACCGCTATATATACACCGACGGCTCCAAAACCGCGGACGGAGTGGGAGCCGCCGCTGTGTGCAGGAACATCCCACTCTCCGCCACCCTCCCACAAGAGGCCTCCGTGTTCTCTGCGGAGCTCCACGCACTCGAACTAGCCATCTCTATTGCCAAAACAGATCACTTCCCCAGATATGTCGTATTCTTTGTCTTGCCCATTGTTTGATCCCCGGCTTTTACCCGGGGTTCTGGGTGACTGAAGGTGGTGCCTTTTCTCAACATACAAACTTAGATGTATATAAGTATATATATATACTTTTTGGGCACTGAATCATATGATAATCGTCATGATCAACTAGATAAGGGAAAAGTATTTAGTGCCTTCTTAAATAATTCGTTGCGAGGAAGGTAGGGCCCTGTCTTTTCCCTAACCATGTTTATTACTGAGGATGGTAAAAATGTGTAGGGTTCACGTTAAAAAAAGTTAGCAAATATCAATCAATATCTCACATTTTCATATCTATTGCAGGCCTTTGTTTTTCCAATTGTCAGTTTGAACGGGCGCTGACAGCTCTACCATCCCTTTGTATCTTGCTACTTTGTCATAGATACCCTGAATCTGGCGACATGTGTTGTCTTAGGTGGTGACGCTTCGTTGTTGATACCCTGACCCTGGCAACGTGGTGACTGAGTTGTCTCAGGTGGTTACGCTACGGCGTAGACACCTTCTCCTCCAGTGCCGGAGGAGCTAGGGTTAAGCAACAAAAACAACAGTCTTCGCGCTGGAGTGGGCTCCTCTATACAGTGGTTGTCTGATCCCCTCCTTTTCTCACCCGCTGCGGCGTAGAGTGTAGGCAGCCAGTCCTCCACAGAAAGTAGCTGCTGCGCAACGGTGCCGGGCGGTTGCTGCAACAGCGGTGACCAGACGAAGCTCGCCCCTCGCACGCCCCCCTCCCATGTAGACGCTTTCACCTGAAACAATCAAAACAGTGCCACCGACAATGGAAAAACTGTTCATTAAACGAATTCTACTTGAAACCAAAATTGTATTGCCATTATCAAGTAGACCATTTGATGTCTTGATTTTCAAGACAGTAATTACATATTCACAGATCAAAACTGGACACCAATTTGGCCACGGATGTGCTCAATTAAGGGAAGGTTTCATTAACCACTTCTCAAGAGCCTATTCCTTTCTTCATCGGCCGTTTTAGTCTTCCTTTCTGCACTTGGACAATGATAATGGAATTGTCTTCGAACACTCTTGATGCGTCTTCAAACTCTCTTGATGACAATGGATGAGGATGTACCAAAACAAAAATGATTGAAGGCTACACGGTCAATGTAAATGAAAAAATCAAAATAAATCCAAGTGACAAAGAGAAATCAGGCAAGGATTGTCAGAATGTGCAATTTCAGAGTGCCTGAACGTGCGGGCGGTGAAAATATGCAAATCGTAGCATTTAACAGTTTCAACCAAATGCCATTGAAAATACGTGAAATCAATCATGTGCCACAATTGTCATCCCCAGCAAACATCTAAAAGTTCAAAAACCGATTGGACAAGTATCTCAGCTGTGTTAATGATAAACCTCTAATGAATGTATACTCTAACGCATCGCCGAGCAAGGATTTGACTGGCAAATGTGGCAGGAACATGCAAATGCTGATGTCACAGCACAAGTGGCGAATGTCCACGCAGCTGTGGGTCAGGTGGCAACTACGCTGCAACCAGCTTTTTAAAGCGAAGTCCCTCCAGATAAGTATCCAAGTAAGTATGATGTCCCAAAACATGAGTGATGATATTTGATGATGAAAATGCTCAGAGACAACAAATGATCTTGTCCTTTGCGAATAGAAGATGTTGCCTAAGACGATTCCGAACCAGTTATGTCACAATCATTGACGCCGTGTGCTTCAACATCGCACTAGAGCCCCTCGAACATTTCTCCCCTCCTCCCCTACTGACCCCCCTAAAAGGCCAATTGGAGGCGGCGTTATCGTTGAAGCCACCCGCGGGACCCCCGTTGTCTGTGGTGAACACAATGATGCTGTTGTCTAGCATGCGGCGCGCCTGCAGGGCCGATACCACTGCACCCACTGACTCGTCCAGCTTGGACAGCATACCTGGGTGGGATGCCATATGCTGTTTAGAAAGGAGCATTGCCAAGAGCAGACAACATCCAGCTTAGAAGTAAGAGGCGGTGGCTGAGTGAAAATGCCAGAGTGGAGGTTAAAGCTCGTTATGAGTAACATGTAATAATTAGCATACTATTTTGATCGAACCAATAGTAGCTGTGATGGTATGAGCAGAAACACAGCGAGACAGCCATAGACTCAAAGTTATACAGAAATTTCATCAAGTGTTTTCTTATCATGGGGTTAATTCAAGAAACTTAAATTGTGAAGACACCAACGAGGTATATACGTGATGAGCGTCATTGTCAGAAATACATTTCAGTCAATGCTATTCAAACTAAGCCATCGTGATGGAGTTTATTCGGTCACAATTTAACTTGGCAATTGTCCAGTATTATAACGCCTGAAAATGAAGAGCTCTATCCGCTATCATCACACAAGTAACTCTTAAACAACTCGAATCATCACCTGAAGGGAATGCTACCGACCAACGATGTTGATTTGAGATTGTCTCCGTTTCATTACTCGCTAAATAGAAGGCTTTCAACATAATCACTCCTCAGAAGACACGGAGACTCCGTCTCACCTACCGAACACTCAAAATAGCATAGGTGCAAAATCAAAATCCTGCCTCACCAGCAAACGTCTTCCTGTTCTTGTCCTCAATGTAGGTGAACCTGTTTACTACTTCCTCAGGCGCCTGGAGGGGGGCGTATGGGTTGGCGGAGTGTACAGCGAGGTGGGCGAGGTAGAGAAACAGAGGCCTGCTGCTGTTGTGACCGTGGATGATGGAGAGCGCCTCAGTGGTAAACAGGTCCGTGGCGTACTGACCTAGAGGGCGGGAGGAAAGGCGTGAATACCGAGCTATTAAACATACAACTATAGATATTCAGCTCTTAGAAGGCATATATTATTAATTGGCCATTTGTGAATTTTCTCTCAGTGAGCTGCGTCCCATGAGAAATTTGTCGACACAAAATTTGGTTGACACACAAATGTCTACACAGAAATGTCGCTACAGAAATCTGTTGACAGAAAATTTTGTCGACAATATTTTGCCGACATACAAAATTTTGCTGACACAAATTTTGCTGCCATACACAATATTTCAACATAAATTTTCCAACACATAAATTTGTTAACACACAAAATTAGTCGGCACCAAAATTGGTCGACAGATAATTTGTCGACACAAATTTTGCCTACAGACAAAAATATGTCGGCACATAAATTTCTCGACACATAATTTCTCGACACACAAAATTTGTCTGCACCAAAATTTTGCCGACACTTGATTTTGTTGCCACATAATTTTGTTGACACACAAATTTTGCAGACATACAAAATTTGTCAACACATAAATTTGTTGACACAAATTTGTCGGCACCAAAATTTGTCGACGCACAATGTCGACAGAACAATTTGTTGACACAAATTTTGTTAACGCAAAAAAAATTTGGCGCCAACAATTTTGTCTACACATAAAATTGTCGACACAAAAATGTTGTCAACACATAAATTTGTTGACTCGAGAATTTTATCCGCAACAAAAATTTTGTCGACATAAATTTGTCGACACGTACTTTGCCAATACAAAAAATTTTGTTGACAAAAAATTTTAGCGACACAACCAGACAATTTTTGGGCGGATAGAACTCTTTCTGCAAATATTGTCTTATAACCATACTCTCATATGGTCTTTACATCCCACTTATACTTCTCTCTCGTTGATTTCAGAAAAAATACCGAAAACGCTCTCCACGTCGGGCCAACGAGACACCCGACAGCAAGACCCATCGGCTTCCCGGTCCACCTGCTCCCGATGTGCCTATCCTCTGCCCAAAAACATGACCTACATACCACTTGCCTGAAACACTCCAGCTGCTTTGCGGGACACGTGTATAGGCCAGCGGGGTGCAGCATCTGTTTATCGGCCATGAAAGCGACCCCAGGTAGTGCGGCCTCAGAGGCTTTGCTGAACAGATATCGGGTCATGAGACGGAGATACACAGGCAACGTCACATCGGACACAAGGTCATTTTTGCACCCTGACTTCCGCCACCTTACACGTCCGGGCACGCAACGCAATCCACCTCGCTACTCGAAGAATAGGAAAAAGCGGAAGGCAAAGGTGGACCTTCTCCCTACACTCGCAAACTCGCTCGCCCCGTCCTGACTCACCGCGCACACCATTACCGGAGACAAGCAGACCGCGTTCACGGCACCAGACTTTTCCAGTACCCTCACAGCCCTCCCCGCTCCCGGACGGTACCAAAGGCGCACTCCGGGGGAGCTCCCCAATGATGAGTTGCGAATATGAGGTCTACACTCCAGAGCCCTCTAACAATCTGATCAAGGTTCATGAGAAAGGTCCGAACTTCATTTTCTCACCGGTGGACTTAATCAGCACCGCGGTGCAGCTACTCGTCAGGTGGTCCACTTCTTTTCTGCCGCAAGCAAGGTCGAAGAAGCTCTCTCTCCAGCTCCTCAAAAGTGTCTTTGCGGTCGAGCAACCCTCATCGGGAGTTGACTATCAGAGAGGACGGTTTGTTCGTTCTGGAACGTATACCAAATGCACTACCCCAACTCCTCGCGCAAATCAATACCACCCTGCCCACCGGTTCGGCACCAAAAAACCTCGACGCGTGGTCGAACACGCACTTTGCTACCACAGCCCACTGCCCCGTAGTCAGGTCCCTGATTAAGTTCGCGAATGATCCGATCCTCTCCCAAAAAGGCTCACTTCGAAGCCACAAAGAACAAGATCGCTTTCCCGGTCCATCATATTGCCATAGAAGCACGTACCAAGGACTTCCAACTCCGCACTCAGGTTGCTCAAAACCTGCGCGGCTACATCCTCAGCGCATCACTGGCAGGGATCCTTGAGCGCATCCGGACTCCCGTCCTAACCGATGCCACGCCAGTTACCCCTCAGTCACTGCGTTGTCTGTCGGAACTCACCACAGGCTTCGTTCACAAACTATTGTCGGGATCCTTGTTCGATGTTCGACGCAGCTCAGTGAAGATACCAGATTCGGCCTCAGACGCTGGGTCCGGAATCCGTCCGGCCCGCCCTCCTAGCAGGGTCGGTATTTGAACCTCAACTATTCACCAACGACGATCTTACGGGCTAGCAAGACAGGTCCTCTCCTTTATGGGCCCCTCCAATTCAGGTTTCGTCTCCCCTGCACCACGGAGACCCCCGCAACACCGGAAAGATGACGCCCAGCCACAGCCGAGGCGGGATGGCAAGAGGCTCTTTTCGTGGTCGTACCCCACCGCCCAGGGCGCGTCCCACGTTTCAGCGCGACGCTAGGCAACCCCAAGGGAGGCGGGTGGTCTCCGGAGCTCCTCATACAAGCTCAAGGCCCCGCTCCCCTCCAGCCCTTTGGGCCCGGGGACGCACCCAGTATGTTCCAGGGAGTTGAGGTTGCGGAGGAGGTCGGGGAACCTCAGCACGCAAACGACATTCCCTCTCCCGGACGCAGCCCACAGCTAACCACAGACAGCGGGACCACCCCCCCTTCCGCAGATTCTGACGTTCTGCCGGCAACCCTCAGGAACAGACTCGCGCACTAGACCAAGGCCACGCCTTTGGTCAAACGCATTATTGCCACAGGCCTCTCCTGGAAATAAACGCCACGACTCCCCCACTCGATCATGCAGTCTCTCACCGACAACGCGAGGACGTTCTAGAACCACTTGTATCGGAATTTCTGCGCAAAGGCATAGTCAATGCGGTGCCCAGACAAACGGCTTTTGTAACTCGCTTCTTTGCGGTCCCTAAGACTTCCGGAGGAAATCGACTGGTGATCGACCTCTCCAAACTCAACGAATACATCCCGGTATTCACGTTCCGCATGTCCAACCCGCAGCCCATACGAGCAGTGCTGAAGCCCCCACTCTGGTTCACCAAGTTGGATATCAAGGACGCCTTCCCGCACATCCCAGGTTCCAAATGTTTCTGGCCTTCAAACTGCGAGGCGAACTGCTTTTCTTTATGGCCCTCCGATTCGGTCTCAACCTGGGACCAAAAATCTTTACAACGGTCGCGAAGCTACCCCTTCGTTTATTCCACCAACACAGGATAGATGCGGCCTTCTACATCGACGACTGGCTACTCTGGGCACCGACAACACTTCACTGCCGGCGCAACACCCAGACGGCCTGCGTCCTTCTCCTCACTTTAGGCTTCCGCGTCCACCTGGGGAAATCTATTCTGGAACCCACCCTGAAGATCGACTTCTTGGGGGTCACACTCAACGGTGAGGCCGGTTCCATCGCCCCAACCTTACGACACATCGACCGCTGCAGGGACGTGACCACGGAGATACTTTCCCGCGGAACTCGCTTGCTCCGACAGAATCAGAGTTTCCTCGGCATAATAAATTTCATCACACCTTACATACGCCATGCTCGCCACTTCTTCAACGCGGTGGTGCTCCCAGCACGCTCCCTCCACCTACCGCAAGTCCTGCGGTTTCAGCACTCCCTACCGCCAGGCAGCTCAGCACTGGCGCGGCGAGACCTTTCTTCATTCCCCCGTCCCGTTCGTAAAGCCTCCACCGGAGCACCTCCTGTGGACGGATGCATCGGACGAAGCGTGGGGTGCCGTATGCTGCAGCGACCAGCAGTCATACGGCTGCTGGTCTCCCTAGGAACGCAATCTCCATATTACGGCGAAGGAATCGCTTGCCATCATACACGGGCTGGGTGCACGAGCGCATTGGCACCACACCACAGTCAGCATGATGTCTGATAAACAGCGCGGCAGTGGCTATGGTGAACCATTTGGGCTCCAGCAAGGCCCCGACGCTGCAGAAATTCGGAGCACAGCTCCAACAGATCCTCCAGCGCCGTCCCCTCTCTCTCCTCGCGACCTACCTTCCCGGATCGCAGAACGTTTGGGCCAATCAGCTCTCACGTCTCCTACCGGTAGAAACGGAGTGGGCGCTGACGCCTCAGTGCTTCTCCCGCCTCTTTACTCTGCGCGGGACCATGTAAATCGACCTCTTCGCGCATCCGGGGAACCACAAGCTCCCACTATCTGCAGCTCCATTTCTTCGCCCGCAACAGCTTCAGTGGATTCTCTCCAAGGCGACTGGAATCAGTAGAGGGAAATATACCTGTTCCCTCCATACAACCTAATTCACCAAGTGATCCACTAACTCGAGACGTACCGCTACAGCGGCGTCCTCGTGGTCCCCGATCACCCCAAAGCACTGTGGTGGCCCACGGTCGTCGCGTTCTTCAGCAAAATCTCGCTCGCCCTTGACGTCTCCCACCGCCTCGAAGGCAGGGAGGTCCCTCTAACAGCACGACCTTTCTCGCGTTATCTCGCATTCAATTTTTAAAAACGGTGCTCACGATCAAATACAATAAATCGCTGGCGGACACACTGGTTAACATGCACAGGCAGTCCACACAACGCCAATACCAAAGCGTCTGGACTTGTTTCCAAACGTTTCTACGCGCCAAACAGGCGCAGTCCATCAACCAGTCTACCCTCTTGACGTTCCTGCACTACGCCGGCAAGCAGAAGCGGCTTATTGGTCTACAGGAATGCGCTACACTTGCCTCTCTTACAAGGCTTTGGCGTCACGACCCGGGGGGGCAATCTTCAAGGAACTGGCTAGGGCCCAGTTTTACGAGAATCCGCCACAACGACGTTTCGTGCCGCAGTGGAAGCTTGAGCCGGTGCTCAACATGCTCGCCTCTCCTCGCTTTATTACTCAGACGACGTCAGGTCTGGCGCTTTCTCAGAAGACTCTGTTTCTTGTCGTGGTCGCAGTAGGCAACAGGGTCTTAAATTACAGCCATGTCACGCACAGGACTACATTTCTGCTAGAACCCTCCGTGCGCACTCATACTGACCGCTAACAAAATCCTGTAAAAAATCAGACCGTCACCCACACGCCACCGCTCATTTCTATCGCCTCACTGCTGCCGGATGGCCGGGCACACGGCTTGTGTCCTATGAATGCACTCAGAGCCTACATAGCACGATGTCCATCGAACAATGAATTTTTGTTCATCCATCCTACTTCCGGCAAGCCTCTTAAGGCGTCATCGGTGAGGCATTACATCTGCTCGCTTTTCAATGAGGCCACACCGCATGCCTTTACTAAAGCTCACGATGTCCGCAAGTATGCCTCGTCTCGCGCTTGGACGCGTGGAGTCCCGCTTCAAGACATCACATCAAAGGCGTTTTGGAGGTCGCCCCACGTATTTGTGCACTAATACCTCTTTACAGTGGAGAAGCCTAACCAGTCCTGCGTCTCCTTGGGAACCAGGTAGATAGTCCTTCTCGCCTCATAAGTTTCGGACATCGCATCCGCTGAAGCCAGAAACTCCTCTACATAATATAGAGTACGAACATACTTATCTTACCATCGCGTGCTGCGACACTCCATGCAAAGCTTACAGGTTACGGATACGAAATACATACTTCCTTTATCCTACTTGCAGTAGTACTCTGTTACCATATGAGTAAGCTATTGTACACATTGTTGATACAGGTATATTTAGGATTTATTTATTGCCTACCGGATGGTTCACCTACCCTCACTAGAGGGCAATATATATATTGATTACGTAACTACTCTTAGGTTGCTCATGATCACCGCCCGCACATTATTTTTGGACGCGTTGAGCAGGTATGTTCACTGCCGTTGCCACAAGGCCATATTTGTATTGACCTAGCGCTTCTTTGGGAGCACCCAGTTTAAGATGCAGCCGACCCATCCAACTTCTGTGCTCTTCTGGCATCGGCCAGCTTGTGCTACATGATGGTATTTTCTATGCTAAACCATATAGCTCTTACAAAGGGGAAGAAAATATAACTTTTGTTATCTCGATGCTCTCAATAAAAAAGCTATTCCTCTGTATTGTAGTAAGAGCCATTTAGGGCCTCCTCCTCCCCCTGCTATCTTAACAATGCACTAACGCCTCCTTACGGAAAGCAGCTTTGCTAGCCTTTATGAATGATGGAGCAGGGCAGACCTCGCTTATATGGTTTTGGGGGTTCAGCCGGCCTTGACAGCCGGGCGCGTGAGACGCTACTCTGTACCTATCGACCGTCAGGCGCGGGAGACGCCACGCTGTACCTAGCAGACATTTAGCGCCGAGCAGCCAGATTTTTTTTTACTTAAAAACTCAAGGACAGTCGGGGAACTTGAAGACACAAAGGTCTAAATCGGTCGATAACTACGTTCAACGAATATTATCAAGATTCTCTCATAAACGTCTCTGTAATGTCGTCTCTTCAAGAATCATTCGAATAAAAAGCAGAAGCGCCACGCTAAATTATTTGGCTCTTACTACATTACAGAGAAATAGCTTTTTACTGAGAGGATCGAGATAACACATGTTATATTAGTGCACATCTATTCAGCACTCAGCTATAAGGGCACATGTATTAGTACTCGGTTATTAGTGCACATGTATTGGTATTGTTATAAAAACATTGCTATTAGTTTACAGCTATTACTGAATAAGTATTACAACTCAGCTGTAGGTGCACATTTATTAGTCCTCCGCTATTGGTGTACTCATACTGGTGCTCGCCTATAGTGCACATGCATTAGTAGCTACTCAGCCATTAGCACACATGTAGCTACTAGTACTGCGATATTAGTGCACATTTATTACACACCACACGCAAAGTCAAGGCCCTCCGAGGAGAGTGGTTAAAGGTAAGATGCACCTCACCCTCCTCTTATGCACTCAAACAACACTTGACGTTTAAGAGTCTGGCTAGGACCCCGCAGCACATCCTTTGGGTCACTAGGGAGGATCGATTTGATTTGATTTGATTTGATCCTCATTTCCACCAGAGCCTCAACGTGAGTCATAATAGGCTCCCCCGTAGGGCTCGACGATCATTGATTAAAGCAGGCTCGCACGCCTAAGTGTGCGAGGAAAAAACAAAACAACGCTCTCAACGTTAGAAAAAAGTGAAAGTTTTAGCAATAACAGACGCACGCTGGTGCGCAAAAGAAAAAACGCTTACTCGAAACGGACCTCCGCTTCCAATCTTTTCAAACATTAAGTGAGATATGTACGCACCCTAGTGCGTACAGGTAGCATCAAGATTAATACGTCAGCGGCCACACGGGCAAACTGAGCTCTGAAAGCAACGCAACACAACACAATATTTACAGCTACGCGGTTCAGTTGTATAAATACAATTTATTCACTTAGGTAAGATAAAGACTCGGATGCAACGAAACGAATCCTCGCCTCCAACAACTTAGAACCTCGTCAGTTATATATGTCCAAACGTCAGTGCGCTCAGATAGCATCGTC
>SDVV010029824.1:0-11758 GCA_016164225.1 Gammarus roeselii | reverse complement strand
TCGAGGTATCAACACTAACAGCCCTTCCAGCACTTAGGTGTGGATTGTTTGGCATCATGGTCGAGGTATCAACACTAACAGCCCTTCCAGCACTTAGGTGTGGATTGTTTGGCATCATGGTCGAGGTATCAACACTAACAGCCCTTCCATCACTTAGGTGTGGATTGTTTGGCATCATAGTCGAGGTATCAACACTAACAGCCCTTCCAGCACTTAGGTGTGGATTGTTTGGCATCATGGTCGAGGTATCAACACTAACAGCCCTCCCAGCACTCAGTGTGCATCGTTTGGCATCATAGTCGAGCTATCAACACTAACAGCCCTTTCAGAAGTTAGTGTGCATCTGTTGTCATCATAGTCGAGATATCAACACTAAACAGATGATTGTTTTCAAGACCTGATGGTAGTATTGGTCAAGTTAAGTATTTATCAAGTTGAGAAAGCATGAAACAGGTGGTAACAACTGACAATTGCCTTCAAATCAATTTCCGTTTACATTCAACCATGAATTCAAAGGGTGGTTACTTTCACAAACATGTTATTAGAATAATATTGACATAACGTTTGCACATTCAAGTTTGTCTAAGACTGTGTACTCGAATGCTCGATTAGTGTCAACTGTACGCTGTTCAGCCGTCCATACACACTAAGGGGAAACATGTGCTTCTGTCGCATCGCTTCACATCATGTGCAGTCCTTTGTTGACGCAAAATAGCTTTATAATTAGTATGCCGCTTTTCAATTTGCAGCTGTGCTGAATGCCCACTATAACAACATTCCTTATTCCGCTTCTCCGAGCTCCTTGAAAAGCGCAATCTGGGTTACAAAAGTCGTTTGTAAACAGAGAATTTCCGGGTGAGGTGAATGGCGGTTGCTGAGTAAATATCCGACAAAGGTCCTTAATCGCGAGGTCTCATGAATGTCTTTAAGAGTAGGGGAATTTGAGCTGGAATATTTATTGTGTGGTCTGCATACCTAGTAAGTTTCTGACTACTATGTGTGATACATCTACTCAACAAATTAAAGAGCATCTACGGTACAAGAGCGGAACCAGAGGACGTCCATTCACACAGTTGACTACGAACCTTTTTAAGTAGGAAGAAGGAATATGTTGTGAATGGTGGACGTAGTTTACCCCTGAGTGATGGACGTAGTTTAACACTGAGTGGTGAACGTTGTTTACCATTGAGTAGTATAGGTAGTTTACCACTGAGTGGTGGACGTAGTTTGCCACTGAGTGGTAGACGTAGTTCACCACTTAAAGGTGGACGTAGCTTACCACAAAGTGGTAGACTTAGTTTACCACTGAGTGGTAGACGTAGTTTACTATTGAGCGGTGGACGTAGTTTACCACTGAATGGCGGACGTAGTTTACCACTGGAAGGTGGACGTAATTTCCACACTCAAAAAGAGTCGAGGTTTTGAGTTGTTAGTAGCAAAATTAATGAGCTTAGACGGTAGTTGAGTCGGTTTAAGTTTGCTGATGATACGGTACTGGTGGCAGAGTTCGATATAGTGTGTGAGAGGAGGGGCTGTGACTTTATGTTAAAAAAAATAAAGAATTAGATGTTTGAGGAACGACTATGCGAGCGGCATCCTTATCTGCTTCAATGATGAGATACTGGTAGAATTGAAGTGTTTTGTGTAGTGATGAGTGCGCTGAAGAGTGTAATTAGCTGTATGGCATTGGGTATAGAAGCAATGAGAGAATTGTATGAGGAGGTAGTTGTCCGAACCTGCTGCTGACACTGATCTCAAATCTCAATCCTGGCCCATAGTGAGTGCTGTGGGGTCCCGGATCATTTACAGTTACAGTTCTAAAACTAGGTATGTGTGTGAGTGCATGAGAGGAGTGTGAGTCTCTTACCTTTTGTCGATTTATCCATATGTCTGTATTTGTATCTTTCTGTAATAAAGTCGACAAATGAGGATTGTGTGTACCGCACCGTCGACAAACAGATGTATACGTCGCTGGCATACAAAGGAACTACAGACTACTCCGGCACCTTCAACTGTGATGTGTGGTACGATCTGAAAAGGGACAGCTGGATGGTTTGAGCGTTGAGGCATGCTGTGAATGGCGTTTTTGCGTGTTTATGGTGCTTTGGCATGCTGTGAGGGGTGCTTAGCGGGAAGGAGGTACTGGAGAATGCTGCGAGATTTGTTTTGTGGGCATGGGAGGCTAGAACATGCTGCAAGGGATGCATAACATGCACAGGGTGCTGGAGCATGCTGTGAGGGCGCTTTGCGGGCGTGGGCGGTGGAACATGCAGTGAAAGACATAAAGGAGCACGAGGCGCTGGAACCTGCAGTGAAAGGCATAAGGGAGCACGAGGCGTCGGAATCTGCAGTGAGAGACATAAGGGAGCTCGGGGCGCTGGAACCTGCAGTGTGAGACGCAAGAGAGCACGGGGCGCTGGAAACTGCAGTGGGAGACATTATGAAGAATTGGGTGCTCGAACATGCTGTGATGGCGCTTTGCGGGCGTGAGTGGTGGAGCCTGCAGTGAGAGACATAAGGGAGCACGGGGCGCTGGAAGCTGCAGTGAGAGACATAAGGGAGCACGGAGCGCTGGAACCTGCAGTGAGAGACATTAGGAAACATGGGGTGCTCGTACATGCTATGAGGATGCTTGGCGGGCGTGGGCGGTTGAACCTGCAGTGAGAGGCATAAGGGAGCACGGGGCGCTGGAAGCTGCAGTGAGAGACATAAGGGAGCACGGGGTGCTGGAACCTGCAGTGAGAGACATTAGGAAGCATGGGGTGCTTGTGCATGCTATGAGGATGCTTGGCGGGCGTGGGCGGTTGAACCTGCAGTGAGAGGCATAAGGGAGCACGGGGCGCTGGAACCTGCAGTGAGAGATATGAACGAGTATGGAGCGCTGGAACCTGCGGTGAGAGACATTAGGGAGCATGGAATGCTCGAACATGCTATGAGAGCGCCGCTTGGCGGGCGTGGGCGGTGGAACCTGCAGTGAGAGACATAAGGGAGCACGGGGCGCTGGAACCTGCAGTGCGAGACATAAAGGAGCACGGGGCGCTGGAACCTGCAGTGAGAGACATTAGGAAGCACGGGGCGCTGGAACCTGCAGTGAGAGCTATAAAGGAGTATGGGGTGCTGGAACCTGCAGTGAGAGACATTAGGGAGCACGGGGCGCTGGAACCTACAGTGAAAGACATAAGGGAGTATGGGGCGCTGGAACCTGCAGGTAGAGACATTAGGGAGCATGGGGTGCTCAAACATGCAGTGAGAGACATTAGGGAGCATGGGGTGCTCGAACATGCAGTGAGAGACATTAGGGAGCAAGGGGTGCTCGAACATGCTGTGAGGGTGCTTGGCGGGCGTGGGCGGTGGAGCCTGCAGTGAGAGACATAAGAGAGCACGGGGCGCTGGAACCTGCAGTGAGAGACATATGAGAGCACGGGGCGCTGGAACATGCTGCGAGTGATACTTGGCAGAGATGGAGTGCTGGAGTATACCGTGAGAGGCACTTAGCGGAGATGGGGAATGTGGCAAGGTGCGCTTAGCGGAGATGGGGTGATGGGGCATGCGGCAAGGTGCGCTTAGCGGAGATGGGGCATGCGGCAAGGTGCGTCTAGCGGAGATGGGGTGATGGGGCATGCAGCAAGGTGCGCTTAGCGGAGATGGGGTGATGGGGCATGCGGCAAGGTGCGCTTAGCGGAGATGGGGTGATGGGGCATGCGGCAAGGTGCGCTTAGTGGAGATGGGGTGATGGGGCATGTGGCAAGGTGCGCTTAGCGGAGATGGGGTGATAGGGCATGCGGCAAGGTGCGCTTAGCGGAGATGGGGTGATGGGGTATGTGGCAAGGTGCGCTTAGCGGAGATGGGGTGATGGGGCATGCGGCAAGGTGCGCTTAGCGGAGATGGAGTGATGGGGCATGCGGCAAGGTGCGCTTAGCGGAGATGGGGTGATGGGGCATGCGGCAAGGTGCGCTTAGCGGGTATGAGACGCTGGGGCTTGTGACAAGGGCCGCTTAACGGGCATAAGCTGCTAGGGTATGCGACGAGAGGCGCCTAGCGGACATGGTTCGCGATCTGACAGCAGAGGTCGACAGCAGAAGCCTCTTGTTGGGAAAATGACACATGTTAGCAATGCACAGCCTCGATAAATTCGACTGCCTCTCAAAGCTCAGAAAAATGACGTCCTTCTCATAACTCGAAAAAATGATTTGCCTCTCATAGTTCGAAAAAATTATATCCCTCTCCCTCAGAGTGATTCCTACCTCGATACACGCATCCGCTAGCACTGCAATTGTGAAAATATTGTTCAAATGAAATTTGGGGGAGTAAAGATATGGATGGGCAATCAAGCCAGCTTCTCCTAAGCCCGATCCTGATCCACTTAACCTCATTAGTGTGAGGCAGCCCTTATCCGATCACAGCTTGGCCACTTCCCCCTCAATTTCCTCATGAGCATGTACAGAATCCTGCCGCGCAGGATAATCTTGAAGGAGCTGATCATGTCCCTTTTCTCTGCTAGACATGGCCGATGAGTTTCCCTTATTTTTCAGCCCGGGCGTTTAGTGAAGAAAGTCGACGTAATTCAACGTTGATGAATTATTTTATGGAGTTGTCTGTTTGACGTCATGTTACTCCAGTTTACTCTAATTGGTGCACTCACATTGTCCTTATACCTTCACATTGTCCTTATACCCTCACATTGTCCTTATACCCTCACATTGTCCTTATACCCTCACATTGTCCTTATGCCCTCACATTGTCCCTATACCCTCACATTGTCTTTATGCCCTCACATTGTCTTTATACCCTCACATTGTCATTATACCCTCACATTGTCCTTATGCCCTCACATTGCCCTTATGCCCCCACATTGTCCTTATGCTCTCACATTGTCCGTATGCCCTCACCTTGTCCTTATACCCTAACATTGTCCTTATGCTCTCACATTGTCCATATGCTCTCACATTGTCTTTATGCTCTCACATTGTCCTTAACCATCACATTGTCCTTATGCCCTCACATTGTCCTTATGCCCTCACATTGTCCCTACACCCTCACATTGTCCATATACCCTCACTTTGTCTGTGTCCCCTCCTACCTCAGCTTGTACTATCATTATTCCAGCCTTAAATATCAGTAGTGAAACCTACATTCACAATAGCTCCCTTCGTTAGCTTCACCAGACTACACTTACTCTCGTCGCCAGCCCAACACAACAACCTGGCCTAATCCAATAGACTACCTCGCCACACTCCAGCCACGATTGACTAGCAAGAGCCAATCCAATTAAAGGTGATTAGATGTTATTCTCGACAGATTGGGTGATTAATAAACGCAATTGCAACACTGGCCATGTTGTACCGACCACATTACTGCTACACGACATTCAAACTAATGGTAGCTTAGCGAAGGATCTGTTTTGCGTTTATTAAAAAAAAAGCACGAGAACTCGTGTAAAACCATCCAACTTCTTGGAAAGCAAATAGATTTCTTGTTGAAAGGACATGAATATATTTTGCGGTTATAAATGTTATACAAAAATCGGGTAGCAGACAGCGTAAAGCTTACTGAAGTTTTTATTTACATGTATTTACACAGATATGACACGAATCTAAGGACAGATATTAAACGAATCTAAGAAAGCTACGTTACTACACGACTATGTGTATTTTTTTAACGTTTTTTCACTCAGTTCCACTTTTAATTCAATGTCGTAGCACTTGAAATAGGTTATCACGCTCGTGGCTGCAGTTCCTCAATACAAGCCAACGAACGCCAAAACAGCGCCGTCCGAAGCGGGTTATCAGAAGTGAACAAGCTATTGTGGGATCGGAAACCCGACTTTAAAACAGTGAAAGTCTATTTCATGATTATTAACTCAGTAATTGTTGTAACTTGATGAAGACAACGAAAGGCATTCAATCAGATAGTCAAACGCATTTCTTCCAACATTCAACGCCCATTCAAGTAGTGAACCTTCACACATTCAGAGAAGTAGTAGGAATATCCAACAGTTGCATCAGACAGAGAGGCTTTCTGCTGATAGACGTTCATAGATGTACCGCACATTAGCATTCTGTATATATACGTCCCGTAGAGTGACATTTTGTAGATAGACTACCATGTCCATATGTTTAATAAATTAAACTTGTACTTTAACCCCAATACCCAGATAAATTCGGAGAAGCAATGAAAACGACCTAAATAATCTACAAGTGGTAACAAGGGAGCCACAGAAAAGTACTTTGGTCAATACGTGTTGTTACCCTTCATAAAAGGCTGGGATACAGAGACAACGGTATCCAGCGACTAGCGTTCAGCTGTTATAGTGTGCGAGTCACGCTGACCTCGGGTTGCGACGAAGGCAGGGCATTACAGAGACATTTAGGATTCCTAAATTATACTCATCCTGCCTTAAGCTGTCCTCTCTAGTTCCTCTACATAGAGATATATCATGAGTGTTTCCCTAATAAAATCCTCCGACTCTATTTCCATTATAATATGGACGTTAAGCGCGTGGACATCCTCAAGATAAACTTGCGCTGACGAACTCTCTGTTGACAGACGCTCGCTCAGACACTTTTTGTAATTATACGTCTCGGAAAAGGACGTCCAACACAAGTAGACGCCTAACTGCCGCACAACAGTCCATCTCCACTCGACATCAGCTAAAAGGCAAGCCGCACACAAACACATACAGTAGCGAGCGAGGATTATTTTATGATTTGAAACTAAATGAAATCTTCGATGTCCATTTTCCGCTCTACATATGGAAAATTGATTAATACTAGCTATTAAAAGGCTTTGTCTACACATAGTAAAGTAAAAACTTTCTACATGAAGTTAAATTTCACATGGGAAAAGTCGATTTTGCTTTTCCGGTTGCAGACAAGCCATGAACGAATTTTAGCTCGCTACGGTACATATTGGCCGCTGTCTCCTCTCAGAATAACCATGTTCAGCAAAGTAAACAAACTATACATCTGTTTTGGAAGGAATAGTATTGAATAGTTATTGCAGTTTGCACACTTTAACCAGAGACGATATTTTGTAAAAATCCCGTCGAAAAATGTGGAAGAATGCGCCGCTTGATCTCGCTGCGGTCACTTTAGAGGGAACAAGGGACGAAGGCCATACGAAGAGAGTACGACCAGCTTCAACGACAAATTCTTGATTAGAACATTTGGTTGAAAAACCAAGAACAGCGCTTAAAGAGCGAATTGCCAGTAGACACCTACTACTATGCTCTTTTCTGCTATGGTCGCGAAGAACCAAAACATGTAAAAGTTGATGTTCTAAATGGAACTTCTACACCAAGATTGTTTCACTACCTGATCAGCTAATTCTTAGTGATTCACTTTAAAATTGTTTATTAGCATGACGATATTCTGGTTGATAATTTATTCACCAAGCCAGCCATCATCAGAACAAATGCTGCTGGCAATATTCGCAAGCGGTGCTTGACCTCTGAATACGATTGCACAGTGCAAGGTCATTAGCATAAGAACCTTACATAGACTAGGTTAAGTACCAAAATGCAGTGAAGTTTGTGATATTCTTTACAGGGGCCGTGATGTCATCATTTATCCATTTAGTCACCTTCAAACTTCATCTCCATCATCCAATAGAGTTTATTTAAGTATATTTTTTAGTTCAATGTTGAGGGTGGATGTAGGAAACATCAATGGGGTGTTGTATCCCGCAAAAACCTCCGACGTCGCATAGCTCTCTCTCTGTTGTTGAAAATGCTGACTATGAAGTTAATCCATTTGGGATGTATTTTTTTTTCGAATTTGGGAAATTCGAAAAGAAGAGTAACGAAACAAGCACATGGACTCACCAAAATTTAACATTGCATTTATGTGAACACGAGCAGATTGTGATCATCGTTACCAGAAGTAACACCTCATCACTCATGTCTGGGTTGCGTCTGGGTTAGTAGCAGATTTTGATCATCATTACCAGAAATAACACCTCATCACTATTGTCTGGGTTGTGTCTGGGTTGGGAGATTGTGATAATTTTTTGAAGAAATATCACCCCCATTGCTTCTGTGAGGGTTGCGTCTGGGTTACGAACAGATTGTGATCATCTTTAGCAGAAATAACACCCCATTGCTACTGTCAGGGTTGCGTCTGGGTGACGAGCAGATTGTGATCATCTTTAGCAGAAATAGCACCCTATTGCTACTGTCAGGGTTGCGTCTGGGTTACGAGCAGATTGTGATAATTTTTAGCAGAAATGACACCCCATTGTTACCGTCAGGGTTGCGTCTGGGTTATGAGCAGATTGTGATCATTTTTAGCAGAAATAACACCCCATTGCTACTGTCAGGGTTGCGTCTGGGTTACGAGTAGATTGTGATCATCTTTAGCAGAAATAACACCCCATTGCTACTGTCAGGGTTGCGTCTGGGTTACGAGCAGATTGTGATCATCTTTAGCAGAAATAACACCCCCATTGCTACTGTCAAGGTTGCGTCTGGGTTACGAGCAGATTGTGATCATCTTAAGCAGAAATAACACCCCATTGCTACTGTCAGGGTTGCGTCTGGGTTATGAGCAGATTGTGATCATCTTTAGCAGAAATAGCACTCCATTGTTACTGTCAGGGTTGCGTCTGGGTTACGAGCAGATTGTGGTCATCTTTAGCAGAAATAACACCCCATTGCTACTATCAGGGTTGCGTCTGGGTTACGCGCAGATTGTGATCATCTTTAGCAGAAATAACACCCTATTGCTACTGTCAGGGGTGCGTCTGGGTTACGAGCAGATTGTGATCATCTTTAGCAGAAATAACACTCCATTGCTACTGTCAGGGTTGCGTTCGGGTTACGAGCAGATTGTGATCGTCTTTAGCAGAAATAGCACCTTATTGCTACTGTCAGAGTTGCGTCTGGGTTACGAGCAGATTGTGATCATTTTTAGCAGAAATAACACCCCATTGTTACTGTCAGGGTTGCGTCTGGGTTATGAGCAGATTGTGATCATCTTTAGCAGAAATAACACCCCGTTGCTACTGTCAAGATTGCGTCTGGGTTATGAGCAGATTGTGATCATCTTTAGCAGAAATAGCACTCCATTGTTACTGTCAGGGTTGCGTCTGGGTTATGAGCAGATTGTGATCATCTTAAGCAGAAATAACACCCCGTTGCTACTGTCAGGGTTGCGTCTGGGTTACGAGCAGATCATAATCATCATCGCCAAAAGCAACACCTCAGTACTGCTGTCTAGGTTGCAATGCCTCTAGCAGTTCTCGTACCTTCAGCCCTTTCTCATTCCTTCACAGCCTTTAGTTTCCCAGACTTCAGATTTGATTTCAATCCATGTACACCCTAAATAAAGTTCCTATTGTGTGGGTATTACCCACTACCTCAATGCTGGGCTCGATGCACGAACTGATTAGTTTTCTCTATTTCGACCTGGTCGACCACTACATTACTGCTACTATTTTCAAATGAAAGAAAGGCATCTGTATCACAACGTTCACTCCTAACTGCAAAAAGCCATACTTCGTTACTCGAACGCTTGCGTCCTTAAAACCTCAAAGCCTGCTTTTCACTCGCAATCCCTAACTCTACTTAGAACTTTGCCAAGTCTCATCAACCCTAAGCCTGGTTCTCATTAGCCAAAGCTAACCCCTGCCCGCCGCTCTCATTAGCCCCGTGTCCAGAGTAACCGCTAATGCATTTCTTGCCGCGCCGTTATGGCCTCGGGGCCTGCCCTTTTATAGCCCCAGGACCTGCCCCCATTAATCTCTGTGCCGGGGCTAAGTTTACGGCAGCAGAGCTTCTCCGTCCCAGTGCCCCAGTTGAGCTTCATTGACAAGTAACTAGCGTGGGGCAGAAAACATTTTGTTCATTTCTCCTTCCAATTACAATTAGAAAATGGTAGAGAAAATTCTCTGAATGAATTCAAATACTTCAGTTTGTTCTACAGTCCAAGAACAGGTTATCGGGATCTGGGTCTGATGGAGAACGGATACTGTCTGTATAGGAGGAGAATAGTTCACCCTCAAGATGCCTCACCATCGCATGTACCATCACCATACATGCACCATCACCAACGCATGCGCCATCACCAACGCATGCACCATCACCAATGCATGCACCATCACCAACGGATGCACCATCACCAACGCATATACTATCACCAACGCATGCATCATCACCAACGCATGCATCATCACAAAACGCACGCACCATCACCAACGTATGCACCATCACCAACGCATACACCATCACCAACGCATGCACCATCACTAACGCATGCGTCATCACCAACGCAAACACCATCGCCAACGCATGCACTATCACCAACGCACGCACCCTCACCAACGCATGCACCATTACCAAAGCATGCACCATCACCAATGCATACACCACAACCAACGCATGCACCATCACCAACAACCTCAACCGAATCACCATCAAGGCTCGCATAAACACGTACGGACTCAATACTCTCGAAAACATCCTTAAAAATATCGGCGCTGGTCTTGCCTCCGGAACGAAGTCAAAAAACGCACTCAATATCCCACCCACAGCTCTGCCAGCAGTGCTCGACGGAAAGACCCAACGGCCACCACCCGTGCCAGCGTTAGATACCCAACCAAAACAGGAGCACATCAAAACATCACCGCAGGTCTTCGCAAAAAAGTTCTTGTTATCAATCCAGTCCGATTTAGAGGCAGGAGTCGCTGCTCCGCTAGTACAACCCGCGTAAACGTAAACGAAAGTCTGGGCTCCGACACAAGGCCTCAAAGTAGAATCAGTATATGTCAAGAAAATCATGTCAATGTGACCAACGGTACTCTCAAATGTTACTATGTGAACGCTAAAAGTCTCCGAGACAAGATTGAAGAATTAGGTATCCATGCAATGAATGAGAGTATCGGCATAATAGCAATCACGGAATCGTGGATGAAATTGAGCACCAGGCATTATTTTGGTCGAATTTACTCTTCACGCTTGCTCACTAGTTCACAGAGATAGACAAGGCCGAGAGGGCTGTGGAGTGCTGTTTCTTGTGAAAAACACTCTACAAATATTAGAAAGCACTATTCCAAACAGCAGACACGACATAGTATCAATCAAAGTAGTCTTTAAACATAATAAATGACAAATCACTCTCGTCTATCGTCCCCCAAAAAACAAGGTTGCAGAAGATATCGATCTTTACAATACCCTCGTCGATGTCGTCACAACACAGCACAGTATTGTGCTTGGAGACTTCAATATCCTTAACATTGATTGGGAAACAAACGAATGCACTGCCACCAGCCAACGTCTGATTGATTTTGCAGACGATAAGTTCATGACCCAAATGGTGAAGACACCTACAAGAGGTCGCAATATTCTTGGTCTACTATTTAGTGCAAGCGACTCTCATGTCACGAACGTCGAAGTGGGAGAACCACTCGGAACTAGCGACCACAATTGTATCCGGTTTTTTATAAATTGAAAACGTCAATAAACTGTAAAAAAGACCCAAACTTTAGATTAGCTAACTTTGATGGCCTAAGAGAGTCAATGGCGTCAGCGAATATAACCCTCAGACAAGATGTCAATCAATCGCTCAAAAATTTCTAGACTGCACTTAAAGATTTTGAATATGAGCATATCCCGCGCAAAAACAGGCGAACGGCACTCACTCAGCCTAAGTACTGGAAGGGAGAACTGCAGCGCCTTCAGTCACGAAAGAAAGCAAAGCACTCGATTGAGCAGAAACATCCGCATGATGACGTAGCAAAAAATTAGTACAACATCAGCAGAACA
>SDVV010029823.1:0-11758 GCA_016164225.1 Gammarus roeselii | reverse complement strand
GAGAGATAGACGTTATTAGTTGACAAATTATATTTTTACAAAAAAAATTGTAGCCTGTGGCTTTGGTGTACTAATAATGGATGAGAAGTAGAAAGGCAAGCCAGAAGAAAGGCGAGCATATAGGAAGGCAGGTAATTAACAAGGTAAGTAGGTAACAGAGCTAGCAAGTAACAAAGCGAGCAAGTAGCAGAGCGAGCATGTAGCAAAACAGCTAGTAGTGGATCGAGCAAGTAGCAAAGCGAGCAAGTAGCAAAGCGAGCAAGTAGCAAAGCGAGCAACTAGCAAAGCAGCAAGTAGCAGAGCGAGCAAATAACAAAGCGAGCAAGTAGCAAAGCAAGCAAGAAGCAGAGCGAGCAAGTAGCAAAGCGATTAAGTAGCAAAGAGAGCAAGTAGCAAAGCGAGCAAGAAGCAGAGCGAGCAAGCATCAAAGCGAGCAAGTAGCAAAACGAGCAAGTAGCAAAGAGAGCAAGCAGCAAAGCGAGCAAGTAGGAAAGCGAGCAGGCTGCAAATCGAGCAAATAACAAAGCGAGTGAATAGTCAAACGAGCAAGAAGTAAAGCAGTAAGTAGCAAAGCAAGCAAGTAGCAAAGCGAGCAAGTAGCAAAGCGAGCAAGTAGCAGAGCGAGCAAGTAGCAAAACAGCACGCAGCGGAGCGAGCAAGTAGCAAAGCGAGCAAGTAGCAAAGCGAGCAAGTAGCAAAGCGAGCAAGTAGCAAAGCGAGCAAGCGCAAAGCAAGCAAGTAGCAATGCGAACAAGTAGCATGGCAAGCAAGTAGCGAGCAAGAAGCAAAGCAGCAAGTAGCAAAGCGAGCAAGTAGCAAAGCGAGCAAGTAGCAGAGCGAGCAAATAGCAAAGCAGCAAGTTGCAGAGTGAGCAAGTAGCAGAGCGAGCAAGTAGCAAAGCGAACAAGTAGCAAAGCGAACAAGTAGCAAAGTAAGCAAGTAGCAAAGCAAGCAAGTAGCGAAGCGATTAAGTAGCAAAGGGAGCAAGTAGCAAAGCGAGCAAGTAGCAGAGCGAGCAAGAAGCAGAGCGAGCAGGCAGCAAAGCGAGCAAGTAGCAGAGCGAGCAAGCAGCAAAGCGAGGCAGTGCAAAGCGAGCAAGTAGCAGAGGGAGCGAGTATCAAAGCGAGCAATTCGAAAAGCGAGCAAGCAGCAAAGCGAGCAAGGAGCAAAGCGAGCAAGTCGCAAAGCGAGCAAGTAGCAAAGCAGCAAGTAGCAAAGCAGCAAGTAGCGGATCGAGCAAGACGCAAAGCGAGCAAGTAGCAAAGCGAGCAAGTAGCAGAGCGAGCAAGTAGCAAAGCGAGCAAGTAGCAGAGCGAGCAAGTAGCAAAACGAGCAAGTAGCAGAGCGAGCAAGTAACAAAGCGAGCAAGTAGCAAAGCAGCAAGTAGCAGAGCGAGCAAGTAGCAGAGCGAGCAAGTAGCAAAGCGAGCAAGTAGCAACGCGAGCAAGTCGCAAAGCGAGCAAGTTGCAAAGCGAGCAAGTAGCAAAGCAGCAAGTAGCAGAGCGAGCAAGTAGCAACGCGAGCAAGTCGCAAAGCGAGCAAGTTGCAAAGCGAGCAAGTAGCAAAGCAGCAAGTAGCAAAGCAGCAAGTAGCGGATCGAGCAAGACGCAAAGCGAGCAAGTAGCAAAGCGAGCAAGTAGCAGAGCGAGCAAGTAGCATAGCGAGCAAGTAGCAGAGCGAGCAAGTCGCAAAGCGAGCAAGTTGCAAAGCGAGCAAGTAGCAAAGCGAGCAAGTAGCAACGCGAGCAAGTCGCAAAGCGAGCAAGTTGCAAAGCGAGCAAGTAGCAAAGCAGCAAGTAGGAATAATCCACTAATTGTTCTACCAATCGATTCCAGTCTTTCCTCAACTCTTAAACTCTAATCGATGTTCCCTTCTAATATATCTTTTACCTAATACATAATACTTTCAAATACTATGATGCTAATCAGTAGCACATCTCTAGTAGCATCAGGTGCATCATGCCTCTCGTGGCAGAGCAGCATTCATATCACTTATATTATTTACAAGTATCTATTCTTTCTCCTCGTGTCTCCAAACACGATAAACATCCGAGGAGATTTACCGGAGACCCCGGCATAAAACGATTTTTATGACATGTCGTATATCCGGACTTATGACCTGCTGAGGACCCTCCATACGACCCTCCATATGACCCACCATGCAGGAAGCTCCTTCATCTTCAGGCGTTGATGCAGGGATGCGATCGACGAAGATGGCCATGATAGGAAAAATTATCCATAACTTCGCTGAGTTAAAAGTCATTTGGAAATTTCCCGTCCTATGCGCTTGGAAGATAATGACAGTATGATGAAAAGTTGCGTAAGCTATTGCCCCCTAGGGAAGGCTCAATAGGGGTGCCAAGTTGTGTAAGCTATTGCTCCCTAGAGAAGGCCTAAATGGGGTGCCAAGTTCGTAAGCTTTTGCCGCCTAGAGAAGGCTTAGTGGGGGTGCTAAATTGCGTAAGCTATTGTCCCCTAGAAAAGGCTTAGTAGGGGTGCCAAGTTACGTAAGCCATAGCACCCTAGAGAAAGCTTAGTAGAGGTGCCTAGTTGCGTAAGCTATTGCCCCCTAGAGAAGGATTAGTGGTGGTGCCATGTTGCGTGAGCCATTGCCCCCTAGAGAAGGTTTAGTAGAAGTGCCAAGTTGCGTAAGCTATTGCCCCCTAGAAAAGGCTTAGTAGGGGTGCCAAGTTGCGTTAGCTATTGTCCCCCAGAGAAGGCTTAGTGGTGGTGCCAAGTTGCATAAGCCATTGCCCCCTAGAGAAAGCTCAGTAGGGGTGCCAAGTTGCGTAAGCTATTACCCCCTAGAGAAGGCTTAGTAGGGATGCCAAGTTGCGTAAACTATTGCCCCCTTGAGAAGGCTTAGTAAAGGTGCCAAGTTGCGTAAGCTGTTGCCCCCTGGAGAAGGCTTAGTAGGGGTGCCAAGTTGCGTTAGCTATTACCCCTAGAAAAGGCTTGGTGGTGGTGCCAAGTTGCGCAAACTATTGCCCCCTAGAGAAGGCTTAGTAGGGCTGCCAAGTTGCGTAAGCCATAGCACCCTAGAGAAAGCTTAGTAGAGGTGCCAAGTTGCGTAGGTCATTGCTGCCAAGAGAAGGCTCAGTAGGGGTGCCAAGTTGCGTAAACCATTGCCCCCTAGAGAAGGCTTAGTAGGGGTGCCAAGTTGCGTAAACTATTGCCCACTAGAGAAGGCTTAGTAGGGTGCCAAGTTGCGTAAGCTATTGCCCCCTAGAGAAGGCTTAATAGGGGTGCCAAGTTGCGTAAGCAACTGCCCCCTAGAGAAGGCTTAGTAGGAAAGCCAAGTTGCGTAAGCTATTGCCCCTAAAGAAGGCTTAGTAGGGGTGCCAAGTTGCGTGAGCCATTGCCCCTAGTGAAGGCTTAGTAGGGGTGCCAAGTTGCGTAAGCTATTGCCCCCTAAATAAGGCTCAGTAGGGGTGCAAACTTGCTAAGCCATTGCCCCTACAGAAGGCTTAGTAGGGGTGCCATGTTTCGTAAGCTATTGCTCCCTTGAGAAGGCTTAGTGGGGGTGCCAAGTTGCGTAAGCTATTGCCTCCTAGAGCAAGCTTAGTTTGGGTGCCAAAGTTCGTTAGCCATTGCCCCCTAGAGAAGGCTTAGTAAATGTGCCAAGTTGCGTTAGCTATTGCCCCCTAGATAAAGTTTAGTAGGGGTGCTAAGTTGCGTAAGCTATTGCCCCCTAGAGAAGGCTTAGTAGTAGTGCCAAGTTGCGTAAGCTATTGCCCCTTAGAGAAGGCTAACTAGGGGTGCCAATTTCCGTAAGCTTTTGCCCCCTAGATATGCCTCAGTAGGGGTGCTAACTTGCGTAAGCTATTGCCCCCTAGAGAAGGCTTAGTAGGGGTGACAAGTTGGGTCAGCTAATGCCCCCTAGTAAAGGTTTAGTGGGGGCGCCAAATTGCGTAAGTCATTGCCTCCTAGAGAAGGCTTAGTAGGGGTGCCAAGTTGCGTAAGCTATTGCCCCCTAGAGACGGCTTAGTAGGGGAGCCAAGTTGTGTAAGCTATTACTCCCTAGAGAAGGCTTAGTAGGGGGTGCCAAGTTGCGTAAGCTTTTGCCCTCTAGAGAAGGCTTAGTAGGGGTGCCATAAAACGTAAGCTATTGCCCCCTAGAGAAGGCTCAGTGGGGGTGCCAAATTGCGTAAGCTATTGCCTCCTAGAGAAGGCCTAGTAGGGGTGCCAAGTTGCATAAGCTATTGCCCCCTAGAAAAGGCTAAGTATGGGTGCCAATTTGTTAAGCTATTGCCCCCTAGACAAGGCTCAGTAGGGGTGCCAACTTGAGTAAGCCATTGCCCCTAGAGAATGCTTAGTAGGGGTGCCAAGTTACGTAAGCTATTGCTCCATAGAGAAGCCTTAGTGGGGGTGCCAAGTTGCGTAAGCCATTGCCTCCTAGAGAAGGCTTAGTAGGGGTACCAAAGTTCGTAAGCTATTGCCCCCTAGAGAAGGCTTAGTAAGGGTGCTAAGTTGCGTAAGCTATTGCCCCCTAGAGAAGGTTTAGTAGGGGTGCTAAGTTGCGTAAGCTATTGCCCCCTAGAGAAGGTTTAGTTGGGGGCGCCAAGTTGCGTAAGCTATTGCCCCCTAGAGAAGGCTAACTAGTGGTGCCAATTTCCGTAAGCCATTGCCCCCTAGATAAGGCTCAGTAGAGGTGCTAACTTGCGTAAGCTATTGCCCCTAGAGAAGGCTTAGAAGGGGTGCCAAGTTGAGTATGCTTTTGCCTCCTAGTGAAGGCTTAGTGGGAGTGCCAAATTGCGTAAACTATTGCCCCCTAGAGAAGGCTTAGTAGGGTGCCAAGTTGCGTTAGGTATTGCCCCACAGAGAAGGCTTAGTGGTGGTGCCAAGTTGCGTAAGCTATTGCCCCCTAGAGAAAGATTAGTAGGGGTGCCAAGTTGCGTAAGCCATTGCCACCTAGAGAACGCTTAGTAGGGTTGCCAAGTTGTGTAAGCTATTGTCCCGAGAGAAGGCTTAGTAGGGGTGCTAAGTTGCGTGAACTGTTGCTGTCTAGAGAAGGCTCAGTAGGGGTGCCATGTTGCGTTAGCTATTTACCCCTAGAGAAGGCTTAGTGGCGGTGCCAAGTTGCGTAAGCCGTTGCCCCATAGAGAAGGCTTCGTAGGGGTGCCAAGTTGCATAAGTTATTTCCCTCTAAAGAAGGCTTAGTAGGGGTGCCAAGTTGCGTAAGCTTTTGCCCCCTAGAGAAGGCTTAATGGGGGTGCCAAGTCGCGAAAGCAGTTGCCCCCTAGAAAAGGCTTAGTAGGGGTGCCAAGTTGCGTAAGCTATTGCCCCTAGAGAAGGCTTAGTAGGGGTGCCAAGTTGCGTGAGTCATTGCCCCTAGAGAAGGCTTAGTAAGGATGCCAAGTTGCGTAAGCTATTGCCCCTTAGAGAAGGCTAAGTAAGGGTGCCAAGTTGCGTAAGCTATTGCCCCCCTAGATAGGGCTCAGTAGGGGTGCCAATTTCCGTAAGCTATTGCCCCCCTAGATAGGGCTCAGTAGGGGTGCCAACTTGCGTAAGCCATTGCCCTTAGAGAAGGCTTAGTAGGGGTGCCAAGTTGCGTAAGCTATTGCTCACTAGAGAAGGCTTAGTAGGGTGCCAAGTTGCGTAAGCTATTGCCCCCTAGAGAAGGCTTAATAGGGGTGCCAAGTTGCGTAAGCTATTGCCTCTTAGGGAAGGCTTAGTAAGGGTGTCAAAGTTCGTAAGCTATTGCCCCCTAGAGAAGGCTTAGTAAGGGTGCCAAGTTGCGTAAGCTATTGCCCCCTAGAGAAGGTTTAGTAGGGGTGGTAAGTTGCGTAAGCTGTTGCCCCCTAGAAAAGGCTTAGTAGGGGTACAGAGTTGCGTAAGCTATTGCCCATTAGAGAAGGCTAACTAGGGGTGCCAATTTCCGTAAGCTATTGCCTTCTAGATAAGGCTCAGTAGGGGTGCTAACTTGCGTAAGCTATTGCCCCTAAAAAAGGCTTAGTAGGGGTGACAAGTTGCGTAAGCTATTGCCCCCAAGTGAAGGCTTAGTGGGGGCGCCAAATTGCGTAAGCCATTGATTCCTAGAGAAGGCTTAGTAGGGGTGCCAAGTTGTGTAAGCTATTACCCCCTAGAGAAGGCTTAGTAGGGGTGCCAAGTTGCGTAAGCTTTTGCCCTCTAGAGAAGGCTTAGTAGGGGTGCCATAAAACGTAAGCTATTGCCCCCTAGAGAAGGCTCAGTGGGGGTGCCAAATTGCGTAAGCTATTGCCTCCTAGAGAAGGCCTAGTAGGGGTGCCAAGTTGCATAAGCTATTGCCCCCTAGAGAAGGCTAAGTAGGGGTGCCAATTTGTTAAGCTAATGCCCCCTAGACAAGGCTCAGTAGGGGTGCCAAC
The DNA here is from genome assembly GCA_016164225.1 of Gammarus roeselii. Classification (NCBI taxonomy): domain Eukaryota; kingdom Metazoa; phylum Arthropoda; class Malacostraca; order Amphipoda; family Gammaridae; genus Gammarus; species Gammarus roeselii. The sequence continues at coordinate 5,415 of SDVV010029823.1, read as the reverse complement.
TTGAGTAAGCCATTGCCCCTAGAGAATGCTTAGTAGGGGTGCCAAGTTACGTAAGCTATTGCTCCATAGAGAAGGCTTAGTAGGGGTGCCAAGTTGCGTAAGCCATTGCCTCCTAGAGAAGGCTTAGTAGGGGTACCAAAGTCCGTAAAATATTGCCCCCTAGAGAAGGCTTAGTAAGGGTGCTAAGTTGCGTAAGCTATTGCCCCCTAGAGAAGGTTTAGTAGGGGTGCTAAGTTGCGTAAGCTATTGCCCCCTAGAGAAGGTTTAGTTGGGGGCGCCAAGTTGCGTAAGCTATTGCCCCCTAGAGAAGGCTAACTAGGGGTGCCAATTTCCGTGAGCCATTGCCCCCTAGATAAGGCTCAGTAGAGGTGCTAACTTGCGTAAGCTATTGCCCCTAGAGAAGGCTTAGTAGGGGTGCCAAGTTGAGTATGCTTTTGCCTCCTAGTGAAGGCTTAGTGGGAGTGCCAAATTGCGTAAGCTATTGCCCCCTAGAGAAGGCTTAGTAGGGTGCCAAGTTGCGTTAGCTATTGCCCCGCAGAGAAGGCTTAGTGGTGGTGCCAAGTTGCGTAAGCTATTGCCCCCTAGAGAAGGATTAGTAGGGGTGCCAAGTTGCGTAAGCCATTGCCACCTAGAGAAGGCTTAGTAGGGTTGCCAAGTTGTGTAAGCTATTGTCCCGAGAGAAGGCTTAGTAGGGGTGCTAAGTTGCGTGAACTGTTGCTGCCTAGAGAAGGCTCAGTAGGGGTGCCATGTTGCGTTAGCTATTTACCCCTAGAGAAGGCTTAGTGGCGGTGCCAAGTTGCGTAAGCCGTTGCCCCCTAGAGAAGGCTTCGTAGGGGTGCCAAGTTGCGTAAGTTATTTCCCTCTAGAGAAGGCTTAGTAGGGGTGCCAAGTTGCGTAAGCTATTGCCCACTAGAGAAGGCTAAGTAGGGTGCCAAGTTGCGTAAGCTTTTGCCCCCTAGAGAAGGCTTAATAGGGGTGCCAAGTCGCGTAAGCAGTTGCCCCCTAAAAAAGGCTTAGTAGGGGTGCCAAGTTGCGTAAGCTATTGCCCCTAGAGAAGGCTTAGTAGGGTTGCCAAGTTGTGTAAGCTATTGTCACGAGAAAAGGCTTAGTAGGGGTGCTAAGTTGAGTGAACTGTTGCTGCCTAGAGAAGGCTCAGTAGGGGTGCCATGTTGCGTTAGCTATTTACCCCTAGAGAAGGCTTAGTGACGGTGCCAAGTTGCGTAAGCTGTTGCCCCCAAGAGAAGGCTTCGTAGGGGTGCCAAGTTGCGTAAGTTATTTCCCTCTAGAGAAGGCTTAGTAGGGGTGCCAAGTTGCGTAAGCTATTGCCCACTAGAGAAGGTTTAGTATGGTGCCAAGTTGCGTAAGCTTTTGTCCCCTAGAGAAGGCTTAATAGGGGTGCCAAGTCGCGTAAGCAGTTGCCCCCTAGAAAAGGCTTAATAGGGGTGCCAAGTTGCGTAAGCTATTGCCCCTAGAGAAGGCTTAGTAGGGGTGCCAAGTTGCGTGAGTCATTGTCCTAGAGAAGGCTTAGTAAGGGTGCCAAGTTGCGTAAGCTATTGCCTCCTAGAGAAGGCTAAGTAGGGGTGCCAATATCCGTAAGCTATTGCCCCTAGATAAGGCTCAGTAGGGGTGCCAACTTGCGTAAGCCATTGCCCTTAGAGAAGGCTTAGTAGGGGTGCCAAGTTGCGTAAGCTATTGCTCACTAGAGAAGGCTTAGTAGGGTGCAAAGTTGCGTAAGTTATTGCCCCCTAGAGAAGGCTTAATAGGGGTGCCAAGTTGCGTAAGCTATTGCCTCTTAGGGAAGGCTTAGTAGGGTGTCAAAGTTCGTAAGCTATTGCCCCCTAGAGAAGGCTTAGTAAGGGTGCCAAGTTGCGTAAGCTATTACCCCCTAGAGAAGGTTTAGAAGGGGTGGTAAGTTGCGTAAGCTGTTGCCCCCTAGAAAAGGCTTAGTAGGGGAACAAAGTTGCGTAAGCTATTGCCCCCTAGAGAAGGCTAACTAGGGGTGCCAATTTCCGTAAGCTATTGCCTTCTAGATAAGGCTCAGTAGGGGTGCTAACTTGCGAAAGCTATTGCCCCTAAAGAAGGCTTAGTAGGGGTGACAAGTTGCGTAAGCTATTGCCCCCAAGTGAAGGCTTAGTGGGGGCGCCAAATTGCGTAAGCCATTGACTCCTAGAGAAGGCTTAGTAGGGGTGCAAAGTTGCGTAAGCTATTGCCCCTTAGAGAAGTCTCAGTAGGGGTGCCAAGTTGCGTATGCTTTTGCCCTCTAAAGAAGGCTTAGTAGGGGTGCCAAGTTGCGTAAGCTATTGACCCTTTGAAAAGGCTCACTGGGGGTGTCATGTTGCGTAAGCTATTGCCCCCTAGAGAAGGCTTAGTAGGAGTGCCAAGTTACGTAAGCTATTGCCCCCTAGAGAAGGCTTAGTAGGGATGCCAAGGTGCGTAAGCCATAGCACCCTAGAGAAAGCTTAGTAGAGGTGCCAAGTAGCGTAAGCCATTGCTGCCAAGAGAAGGCTCAGTAGGGGTGCCAAGTTGCGTAAACCATTGTCCCCTAGAGAAGGCTTAGTAGGGGTGCCAAGTTGCGTAAGCTATTGCCCCCTAGAAAAGGCTTAGTAGGGGTGCCAAGTTGCGTAAACTATTGCCCCCATGAGAAGGCTTAGTAGAGGTGCCAAGTTGCGTAAGCTGTTGCCCCCTGGAGAAGGCTTAGTAGGGGTGCCAAGTTGCGTTAGCTATTGCCCCTAGAAAAGGCTTGGTGGTGGTGCCAAGTTGCGTAAACTATTGCCCCCTAGAGAAGGCTTAGTAGGGGTGCTAAGTTGCGTAAGCCATAGCACCCTAGAGAACGCTTAGTAGAGGTGCCAAGTTGCGTAAGACATTGCCCCCTAGAGAAGGCTTAGTAGGGGTGCCAATTTGCGTAAGCTATTGCTGCCTAGAGAAGGCTCAGTAGGGGTGCCAAGTTGCGTAAGACATTGTCCCCTAGAGAAGGCTTAGTAGGGGTGCCAAGTTGCGTAAGCTATTACCCCCTAGAGAAGGCTTAGTAGGGATGCCAAGTTGCGTAAACTATTGCCCCCATGAGAAGGCTTAGTAAAGGTGCCAAGTTGCGTAAGCTGTTGCCCCCTGGATAAGGCTTAGTAGGGGTGCCAAGTTGCGTTAGCTATTGCCCCTAGAAAAGGCTTGGTGGTGGTGCCAAGTTGCGTAAACTATTGCCCCCTAGAGAAGGTTTAGTAGGGGTGCTAAGTTGCGTAAGCCATAGCACCCTAGAGAACGCTTAGTAGAGGTGCCAAGTTGCGTAAGCCATTGCTGCCAAGAGAAGGCTCAATAGGGGTGCCAAGTTGCGTAAACCATTGCCCCCTAGAGAAGGCTTAGTAGGGGTGCCAAGTTGCGTAAGCTATTGCCTCCTAGAGAAGGCTAAGTAGGGGTGCCAATTTTCGTAAGCTATTGCCCCCTAGATAAGGCTCAGTAGGGGTGCCAACTTGCTAAGCCATTGCCCCTACAGAAGGCTTTGTAGGGGTGCCAAGTTTCGTAAGCTATTGCTCCCTTGAGAAGGCTTAGTGGGGGTGCCAAGTTGCGTAAGCTATTGCCTCCTAGAGAAAGCTTAGTTGGGGTGCCAAAGTTCGTTAGCCATTGCCCCCTAGAGAAGGCTTAGTAAGGGTGCCAAGTTGCGTTAGCTATTGCCCCCTAGATAAGGTTTAGTAGGGGTGCTAAGTTGCGTAAGCTATTGCCCCCTAGAGAAGGCTTAGTAGTAGCGCCAAGTTGCGTAAGCTATTGCCCCTTAGAGAAGACTAACTAGGGGTGCCAATTTCCGTAAGCTTTTGCCCCCTAGATAAGCCTCAGTAGGGGTGCTAACTTGCGTAAGTAATTGCCTCCTAGAGAAGGCTTAGTAGGGGAGCCAAGTTGTGTAAGCTATTACCCCCTAGAGAAGGCTTAGTAGGGGTGCCAAGTTGCGTAAGCTTTCGCCCTCTAGAGAAGGCTTAGTAGGGGTGCCATAAAACGTAAGCTATTGCCCCCTAGAGAAGGCTCAGAGGGGGTGCCAAATTGCGTAAGCTATTGCCTCCTAGAGAAGGCTGAGTAGGGGTGCCAAGTTGCATAAGCTATTGCCCCCTAGAGAAGGCTAAGTAGGGGTGCCAATTTGTTAAGCTATTGCCCCCTAGACAAGGCTCAGTAGGGGTGCCAACTTGAGTAAGCCATTGCCCCTAGAGAATGCTTAGTAGGGGTGCCAAGTTACGTAAGCTATTGCTCCCTAGAGAAGGCTTAGTGGGGGTGCCAAGTTGCGTAAGCTATCGCCTCCTACAGAAGGCTTAGTATGGGTTCCAAAGTTCGTAAGCTATTGCCCCCTAGAGAAGGCTTAGTAAGGGTGCTAAGTTGCGTAAGCTATTGCCCCCTAGAGAAGGTTCAGTAGGGGTGCTAAGTTGCGTGAGCTATTGCCCCCTATTGAAGGCTTAGTAGGGGTGCCAAGTTGCGTAAGCTATTGCCCCTAGAGAAGGCTAACTAGGGGTGCCAATTTCCGTAAGCTATTGCCCCCTAGATAAGGCTCAGTAGAGGTGCTAACTTGCGTAAGCTATTGCCCCTAGAGAAGGCTTAGTAGAAGTGCTAAGTTGAGTGTGCTATTACCTCCTAGTGAAGGCTTAGTGGGAGTGCCAAATTGCGTAAGCTATTGCCTCCTAGAGAAGGCTTAGTAGGGGTGCCAAGTTGCGTAAGCTATTGCCTCCTAGAGAAGGCTTAGTAGGGGTGCCAAGTTGCATAAGCTATTGCCCATTAGAGAAGGCTAAGTAGGGGTGCCAATTTGTTAAGCTATTGCCCCTTAGACAAGGCTCAGTAGGGGTGCCAACTTGAGTAAGCCATTGCCCCTAGAGAATGCTTAGTAGGGGTGCCAAGTTACGTAAGCTATTGCTCCCTAGAGAAGGCTTAGTGGGGGTGCCAAGTTGCGTAAGCTATCGCCTCCTAGAGAAGGCTTAGTAGGGGTTCCAAAGTTCGTAAGCTATTGCCCCCTAGAGAAGGCTTAGTAAGGGTGCTAATTTGCGTAAGCTTTTGCCCCCTAGAGAAGGTTCATTAGGGGTGCTAAGTTGCGTGAGCTATTGCCCCCTAGAGAAGGCTTAGTAGGGGTGCCAAGTTGCGTAAGCTATTGCCCCTAGAGAAGGCTTAGTAGAAGTGCTAAGTTGAGTATGCTATAACCTCCTAGTGAAGGCTTAGTGGGAGTGCCAAATTGCGTAAGCTATTGCCTCCTAGAGAAGGCTTAGTAGGGGTGCAGAGTTACTTTAGTCATTGCCCACTATAGAAAGCTTAGTAGGGTGCAAAGTTGCGTAAGCTATTGCCCCCTAGAGAAGGCTTAGTAGGGGTGCCAAGTTGCGTAAGCTATTGTCCTGAGAGAAGCCTTAGTAGGGGTGCCAAGTTGGGTAAGCTATTGCCCCCTAGAGAAGGCTTAGTAGG
>SDVV010029822.1:0-11758 GCA_016164225.1 Gammarus roeselii | reverse complement strand
ATATAGTCTGGGCCATAGGGCTCAGCGCCCTGTGGCACTGAGCTCTGTGGACTGAGCCCTGTGGCACTGAACCCTGTGGACTGATTCCTGATGCACTGAGCCCTGTGGACTGAGCCCTGTCGTACTGGGCCCTGTGGACTGAGCCCTGTGGCACTGAGCCCTGTGGACTGACCCCTTTGGCACTGAGCCATGTGGACTGAACCCTGTGGCACTGATCCCTGTGGCACTGAGCCCTGTGGCACTGAGCCCTGTGGACTGAGCCCTGTGGACTGAGCCCTGTGGACTGAACCCTGTGACTGAGCCCTTTGGACTGAGCCCTGTGGCACTGAGCCCTGTGGCACTGAGCTCTTTGGACTGAGCCCTGTGGCACTGAACCCTGTGGACTGAGCCCTGTGGCACTGAGCCATGTGGACTGAGCCCTGTGGCACTGAGCCCTGTGGCACTGAGCCCTGTGGCACTGAGCTCTGTGGACTGAGCCTTGTGGCACTGAGCCCTGTGGACTGAGCCCTGTGGACTGAGCCCTGTGACTGAGCCCTGTGGACTGAGCCCTGTGGCACTGAGCCCTGTGGCACTGAGCCCTTTGGACTGAGCCCTGTGGCACTGAACCCTGTGGACTGAGCCCTGTGGCACTGAGCCATGTGGACTGAGCCCTGTGGCACTGATCCCTGTGGCACTGTCTTTTGCATTAGGTCAGTTCTGTCGGAGCCAAATTAAACCAGAATTATTTCATTTTGTTGGAGGAAATTATTAAGATAAAACCAAAACATAAATAACTTTAGTGACAATCGTTCTCAGCAGCAGCTTGAACGCGGCGATATAAACCATGTAACACGGCCACCTTATTCATTAGCTCAGAGAAACAGTCAAAGGTCTGTGTTGATAGGTAGACTATGAAGGGCCAAACCCGTTTGTGTGGACTTGTGCATGAACTTCGTCCGTCCGCAGACAAGTATCTTGCCCTCGGAAGGAACATTTTTGCATGCGAACCGTTGGTGACAATTCAGAAATTCACCTCAGAATGAAATCAAATGTCTAAAGATTTTACAGTTTTTTAATCAATTCAAATGAGCTACCGAAAATAACTGTTGTTGCGCAAAGGAATATTTGCTCTACTCTATAGCTACATATACGATGGTGTTATGTTTATTAATACATGCATGGTGTTTCATCATTGATTCAAGAAACATGTTAGATAGCTCAATATTTGATTCAACTTTTACATAACCTTACTTAGATTGTCGCAGAAGACCTGTTCAACTTCTTTTTGATGCAATTTATTTCTGAAACACTACGAATGAAATATGTGTGTTTCCGGATAAAGCGTTGACTAAATAAATTTTAACAGATATTTCGAATTCTATATGTATAATATCAGTATCTAGATTGTCTACAGAATCGATGACGTTTTTCAAAAACGTTGACGAATCATCCTGAATAACTCCGGACGTGCGTATCTTATGCGGCAATCATCAACTCCGAAGATAAACGATCACTGATTTCAATATTGTGGATAATTCAAAGCAATTGATTGTTCAAAATTTTGAACCTTGAATCCGTGCATGGCTCATTTTATGAATTTACCTTAATAATATGGGAACTACTGTATGTACATCTTGTGCTTGACCGTGGGAGCGATTTTATGCAGATTGGTTCTCAATAGAAGAAATATTATTTGAATCAGGCTATAGAGGAGTTAAACGATAAAAAAGAGGCAGTAAGGGATGAAGTCACACGATCCTCACACAACTATGGTAACGCCCTCATAGAAACAAGGGGCATCATTCTCCTTACCAAGGAGGGTATTTGAGGTAGAGCCAAACCCTTTTCAAAATAAAACATAATAATACAGCCCATCTTAGTTCGTTCGGCCTGTACGGAGTACAGTGTGGCTTTCCAGTACAGCGATTTAAGCAATCAGCCCTGCTTGGTGGTTTACGGTAACAATACATTTTATCATTACTCGGTCGGATTGCTGGTATTCAGAGTTGGACAGACCACTCTGAAAATGTACATAGCTGCGGCATTTGTGCTTCATACACACTTTCAGTTTGGGCATCAAACCAAACTGATTTGATTTAGTACCTAGCTCCTGACAAAGTAGGTTTCTGGACAGGGAATCGATGATTTCCATCTCCAAAGACTATATTTATTGTTGTGGTTTGCCAATTATCTCCACTGGCCGTTTGAGAAGCACCCTCATCAATGGGGTGCAAGAGTTATGCAAGTAGCATTGCTGAAAAGCATTCAAATACGGTTGGTTGTTTGCCTCCTAAAATAACATTTATCTGTTAACCAGAATTTTAATAAATTTTCCCATGTGATAAAATTACCTAGATAAATGGAAATATTGTTAGATTTTGATGATTTGGAATATAACGCCTTTTACATCCTCATAGGATTTTTCTTAACCCGGTACCTAGTATATCACCTTCATTTCCAGCAGGCTGGTGCTGCAGCTTCATTGGCCGTGACTGAAATTTGCCATCAATCACGCACCGATTTGCCATTCAAAACGCCACCTTTAGAAATATATCGATGGCGTCCAATTTACGGCGTTATCATAAAAATTGGATGCCGTGAATAAGTAATGCTCGCGAGCTTGAAATACTGCATTGTTAAATTTATCGATGTGGGTGAAGATGGATATTGAGAAGTTGCTTCCACGATTAGTTATAATATATTTCATATCAAAAATTAGGGCTACAACCGGATGTCACGAAGTTTTAATTATGCAATGAGAAATTCTGATTTATATGCCAAAGTTGACGTGACTAAACTCTATTGTCTTCATCTGTATGCTATCAAATAGTTTATACACTAGAAATAATTTTATATTGGGGGCTAATACAGGCGTCATTGAAAGAAATGCAGCAACGATTGCCCAAATTTGTCTGGTCAGGTATCGTACTAAAGATGTTTACGGAATACACCAAGATTGTAATAGATTGCTGAAAATAACATTTCCCTGCGAAGAAATCAGCGGATGCAAGCTCGCTAAAATTAAATACATTTCCCTAAACATTTTTTCGCACGGATACAGATAAAAAACTCTGGGACGAATCCTCCAGGAGAGGGGTTGTTGGAGGGTCGTGAATAAAAGTTTGTTCAGCAACTTTTTATCTCCCTTCTGGCAACTGACGGATCACCTTAAAAAGCCTGATTACTCTATTTTTAGCATTTAGAATTAGGTCGACATCAATTTAACCTCCTTTTTTCATATGAATTCCATTACAATCTCACTTGAAAATATATAAGTGGTCCCAGTGTGTCTGTGGGTCATTGTTGCACTATCTTCTCTACGGATACAATTTCTATTGTGGGAGGACGTAGTGCATTCTTTCATCAATCGAATGATACAATACGCGTCATGAAGTCGTGGTAATAACTGCTTGGATTATACTGATTTAGTAGTTTCTTAGTTGAAAGTAACTTAATGTTGTTTATAACCTTATTCCGTTCCATATGGACCTACTGATATTTATTGAATCCTATAGCAATTTTGCCCCAATTATATGCATACATATTTTTTTCAGAAAAAAGCACAAGCTCTTCTCAAAATGATTGGGTAGCCGTCTGGAAATGCATCAAATTTCAAATAAGCCAAAACACAAGACGCGTCTCTTCTCCGTTCGCTTCCGTCCGTTTCTTGGCCTTATCATGTTTCAGGCCGCACTTTATATGTCGGCACCTTTAATAGGATATCAGCGTTTGATAAGCCTTAACATTTTGCAAACTTAAAGGATCAGGCCATTCATAAATTTTAAATATTCCTGCCCGGCTAGTCGAGTGAGAGGCCCAAGTCACGAAGGAGTCAATTGACGTGGTTTACTTCAGAAAGAGAAGAAATTGAATTATTATTTTAGGTCATTGTTAACAATTTTGTTAGTTCGATTCTCACACGCTACACCTATATTATAACTAACATTTCACAGTTAGAAATCACAGCAGACCCGCTTTCATATATTTTTTCAGGTCAGACAATGAAACATTTTCTGAGGACATTTCATCGTGTCATTCTGGAAAATGCACCTAAGCTCATCTAAAATGATTTGGTAATTGCATTTATCGAGAAAATGTAATGCGAAAAAAAACTTCTTTACAGACTTTAATCAGGATGAGTAACTGTTTTTCATTCACTTGAATATAAAAAAATCATTCAACTAAAGCCAAAAAGTGTGCGTGTGTTTTATAGCGACAAATTAGTAATTCAATATGATAAAACTCCTCCTGGAAAACCGAGAAAAATAATCATGTGTATAGATCAAATTTATCAGAATCATGTTCTGCAAGGCTTCAACAGTAAAATAATAAGGGTTTATTCTATCAGGCCAAAGAATTTCGTGAATAACTTCTGTTCAAGTACTTCTCCACTTAGGAAACTGTGTGCCACATGCAACAAAATATTTTTCTTACGCGAAAACAAACGAAATCCATCTCTAAACTCTGAATAGTTATTTACCCGAGACAAGATAATAACTATGGTTCACAAGAAAATACCACACCTGATCATGTCTTTTCAAAATGTAACTATTTCAAAACGACAAAAATCGTCACTCCATTCAGTGTTAGTGTCGCGTCATTCGGTCACCCTTAAGCTATGTTTAGAAGGAAAAGCGTGAGATGGCTGACATTTCGCGTAATCAAAACCATATTGTTATTCTATAAGCTTAGAATAGAATTTTCTTAATAACGTGGATTTAATGTAGAGCGTTAAGAATATTGTTTCGTTTTGTGGAACTAAATAGTTACAACTTCTTAAATAAACAGCGCAATCGAACTATTGCATACGAAAATGTCCAAGCACAGACTCACTCTGAATATCTCTCCCCAATGAGCCAGTTTAGGCTTTTAAACAGTTGTTAGAAGGAAATAAAGAGTATTGGATAGTTGTGCTTGAAATAGTCGTAAGTTTTCATTTATTAATGTTTTCGGTCCATTTTATTCATAAATTATGATAAATTTACGATGCGAAATTTCCTTTAGCAAATGTGATTTTTTTTTCTTTTTGATGAAGATTTCTCCGAAACTCGGAATGGAATGGAAAACGAATGAAAGCTACGAGGTAACTATACCATATAAGGCGGCAGTGTCTGTTCATGTGCCATCATGCCAAAAAAACGCGACTTTCAGGACGTTGGTCGAACAAGTTTGCTGCATTCAACATATAGATCAGGTTAGAGAATTGCATAATTGTGTTCGCGAGCAGTAATTAAAAACGCCGTATTTCCTTTCAATGTACTTTCTACGTTTTATTGTTTATGGTATCTTATAAAAAAATGTGAGTAACTAAAAAACAAAATGAAACAACAAGAAATTGATCATTCTTATGTAACATAAGTTATGATTCAGATTCATTAAATTGTTATACTCATCATGCATTTATTGTTTGGAAATTGAGGTCTTTATTTAAGTTTTGAAATGACGTCAACCATTTTTCATCTCTTGTTAAAAGTATATAGTTGACCCTCTCACTGACGAAAATATTGTACATGATTGTAATTCTGCCTTTCATTGCAATTGAAGATAATTGAGAAGCCTCATGTTAAACATGCAACATCCCGATTACTAGAGGAAATAATCCCCTACAATGATAACACCTGTCGAAAAAGTCCACTTCTGTTTTATTCATTTTAATTTTTATTGCTCACCTATCCCATAACATAATTTTTAAAAGTGTAATTAAATCCGACACCAAATTTCAGGGCAAAATGTGTTAGTGATCTGTGCAACGTTCCAGCGTTTTGTCAGTCGTGATCTTTATTAGAAGGACCAATACAAGATTGTGAGTAGTGCCTGCGACACCACTGATCTCTGTGAACGGAGCGATGGCCTCAAATGCTGTTGGTTGGTTATGATCCAACTGATCAATTACAGTCAACCAGCACACAGCCCCTAACAGATCAATCACTATTGGTTCGCTGTGGCTGCTAGAGTTGGAAACTTGACGCATGATTTCTCAAGTTGATTGATATTTTTTTCACGAGAAGGCCTCATAGATCACCAACGCTTCTTACTATTCAATAATGGTCTATACATGAAAAGACTTTGGCCATCAACTGACCATACAGTATACTGAATTGGTAGAGTTGGGAGGAGATATCGTTACTACCAAGTGTTTAGATAGCATAAAAATGATGAGATTCGTCTTATTCACCCATCAAACTTGCTGAACTTGTGATGATATTTGCTGCAGCGTATGGCCCCAAACACATCGCATACACATTTCATCTTTTCGATGCTATGACGAAGAGGCAATATTCTTGATAGTGATCCTGTCATTGAAGCTGCAGACGTCGGTGATTTAATTTTGATTTCGAAAGTGATTACGCGAAATATATCGGTATAGAAGATTTCCCCCCAAGAAGCGTTAGCATGCAAGACAAGGAACAGTTATCAGCCAACTTGTGGTATACGCACTTAATACAAAGTTGGGGTGAAATGTGAGTTAGGTTTTATATATGAAAGATTTTAACTAACTCCCATTAAAATCGGAGCCATCATCTGTAAGATTTGTTTCAGGGTCGCAGTAGACGGACGAATCTGACGACAAATGAATATGTTGGCTATATGGACTCATTAAGAACGACACCGGAGGATATCAACCTTATATAATCAAGAATATACGTATAACATCTGTTTTATCATACGGGCTGTTTTCATAGGCTTTTCACATTGGTGGTTTACATTGGCTCCTAGCAATAGCAGTCTGTATTGGCTTTCGATGCATTAACTGTTGTCGAATCAGATCCGTTTATAATCAATCTTAAACGAGAATCTAAAAACTATATTTTTCCCCATTTTGCTGGACTTGACAGTGAAGTGTTTACTTTATTTAATTTGCTTTTTTTAATAAGAATAAATTTGCAATACAAATAAAATATCAAGAAATGTGTGTCCATGGCAGACGTGACCGGGAGATTTCGGGCACCAGACAGACGCAGTACAAAGCAATGTTGGTGTGTTGCAATAATTGTTAGCTCTCTTGCCACTCCGGAGTGATCTCACAGATTACCATTTCATTCTTGACTTTAGTTTATACTAGTCATTTAAATATAAAGACAAAATATCCTCGGTGATATGATTTCAAAAGAAGTATATACTTGCTCAGTAATTTAATTTTTCATCAGGACAATTCAATTCACATGGATGAATAATTGACACAAGAAAAAAAATTGTGTTTGTAGTTTATTTGCTTCGATCAACCATCGCTAATGCAGAGAAATGACACAATATTATAAACCACTAATAGTTTATTCACTTTTACTTGTTCAGGCAGCTATGTGATACCAAAAACATGACTTCATCATTGAATTCGTCGATGCGTAAAGGACAAACAAATTGCACCAACTCAGTCAGTTTAATTTGGCCCTGATTTGCATCTTTCAGGTGTCGATTTACGCCAAGAAAGGTGGGCATAATAATTTCAATTTCAATATCGATGCGACGATAACATGCGTCTGATTTCAAGGTCGTTTTTATTTACATTACCCTCAATGGAGTGACAGGAGCACTGCTGCGATGGTGGAGGATAACAGCTTAAACTGCTCATAATCGGGGACGCGGTAACGAAAAAGCTGACTGGATACGGGGTTGATCAATTTATTGTGCAACAATTTACACTCACACTAAAACTTGTCGAAAAACTGGATCCAAGTCGATAGAACCAATGAAGCTCAATTTATAAAGAGGCAGTACCAGGATGTTTGATTGTTACACGATAGATTTCAATTTCAAAAGCTAATGCATAATTTCGTTTAGTGGTCAATTTGTCTTTTATTCTGACCAACTTAACGGTATCTGAATAATTCCTGTTATCGTCATTTGAGTTTAAGCAAGCACGTGAATAAATTACATCAACAAGCAAGTAGGGTTACTCACACGGTCAGTACCAAACTTCCTTTCTCCTTGAGGCCGAGAAGACCGTTTCCGGCAACATGGCTCGTTTGGACTATAATTTCCTGTTATGAGGCCGTTTGGATGTAATTTCGTCAGTAATGTCGTGGAACGGTAGGAAAGTCAGTACAAAACCAAAGGTTTTGTCTAATTCTGAAATACATTTTTAAATTACCGCAAAGGAAAAATATGCCAATATGTTTTTAATATAGGAGACTGATAGCTGCATGATGCAACTACGTGTTAATTCACGTACCCACGAGCACTGATCCCGCGTACCGCAGATTCACTTTGCTTCAGGATGAAATGCCGTGGACCAAATTTAACAACTCACACACCAAGTGATGTGGAACACTGAAAGGAAGTTTGGTAGCACTGTCAAACAATTTTTTTAACGCATTCTGAAAATATTGCAGGAACGAAGATTTTTTCAACTGCTAAGTTTGTTAGAAAATCTGTATATCATACATGCTTAGTTTGTTTGAACTGGCGACTGGCAGCCAACTCCACTGCAAAACCGAACGCGATATTTTCCTGTCGTCTGTCTGAAACGTTTGTTTCAATTTTTTGTTCATAACCAATTTAACACCAATACAATATTAATTCAGTACCATAAACATTATCCCCTGCAATCCGTCCAACTCTATCCCGCCACGCCGCCTGCCGGCACGAGTCAAGCAAACCCTGTCATTTTTAACCAGTTTTAATTCCAGCAGCATCCCGAATTAAATAAACCTTATCGTTGCCAGCAATCTTGGGAGGATGTGGAAAGTACTTACTGACGAAGTATAGTTTTAAGTTCAGCTATAATAACTCTTATCAGTATAATGAGGAATCGAGCTATTTTAATTAAAATTACTCTCCTAACATTAATGTTTTATTAAAACGAATAATCTATTTCGGATTCTCTGATTATAAAACATAAACACAAAATGATGCACTTTCATTCGGTTGTGACACTATCAAGTATTCATAGCGGCATTTGCTTCCCAAGTCCAGACGAGCTACAGTTGTTTCCTTCGTAACTAACATAATTTACTAGCAAATGACCCAATTGAATAAACTCCGACATCCAAAGGACTCAATTATGAAACTGAAGCTTTCGATCCGGGAGCACACAGAGGCAAAGAGATTACACGCTTGCTTGCCGATAAAAATAATCCTAACAAACCTATCAATAAGATGTGCGAAGCATTCTGTGCTCCTAGAACACCTCTCAAACAATGTATATTGTATTTATTTCACTTCTCTATGGGAATTGGAGTTAGTCAGTGTTGGTGTCAAACTGCGAGTGACAGGAATTGTGACGTGGGATGTTTTTACAGTGACCGACTCTTTAAAGTACAGCACGGATGGAGTTAAGGAACAGATTAAAAAGATATTGGCAGCAGAGACGATTCCCGCAGCTTTATATTGGATGTACATTCATAATCCGCTCCTCTTTTTCAGGGTCCTTGAATCGTTGTACGTCTTAGCTGTGGTTTCAATTTTGGATCGAGTGCGCTTGTCGTGTGTTTTGCAGGGGAACCACTTTTCACATTTGTTTAAAACGTCTGACCTATTCAACGGGAAACAGTTATAAAATGCTTTATATACATCACAATTACTGATTAAATCCAGTTCTGCAATTTCATATCATGACCATTATCAGTGGCACCGCCTAGGCTTAACTGAATTATATAGTTCAAAAATATATCTTTCAGAATCATATAGGTTTGAACATTTTCGTAATCAAGTTATTCAACGAATATATGTATGCATGTCAACAAGCGTCTCTAGCGGCCGTTCTGTATTATTCACGTGTTAATAGTTAAAAGACGTTGTTTGCTTCTTCTTCTTATCGCATTTCACTTCTCTGCCTAAAACATCAAACATTTCAAATGTTTCATACCGGAGGAGGAATGCTCGAAAATACAATGAATAAACATCATTCACTTGTTTACTTTCTGTGATATGTAGATGGTGTTCAATGAATGGAATCAGACGATATTAAAAAGAGTGTCGAAGAGTTTTCGTTCGAATACTTAACAAAAATCCAATTATGAGATAAATTGAAACACTAGGATGAAATTATGTTATAATGGGACGAGAATTCTAACATTAGTTTAAATGGTGAAATTTATACCGATTAATTAAATTATAGTCTTCTTCAGTAGTGTCGATTTTCTTAGATTATTCCCAAGTTTACCACAAAAATATTTTTTTGACCTTGCTTCTTGCATGTTTTTTGAGTTAGTTAGTGATAATCACATATCAGAGCGTTCTGCCATGCATATTTATTTTGGTTGATTTATAATCTTGTTTACAACTTCTTCACACAAGCTCTCTGATGCATAATTCAGTTCAAAATCTCATCACAAAACTTAAATCGAAAGGTTCAGAACTACGGTGACCTTGCAATTAGCCCTTTAGCAAATACTTTTCTCGATTAGCACGCAAGCACAACTCCAAGCCTCATGAAAGTTGAACGCGAGCAGTGAATATTCGAAAAATTAGTCGGTGCTATTGATTGCCTGGTTGGATGGATATTTTGCTAGGCTTTCCTGATAAAAAAAATATGAGTTACATAATGTGGAAACGAGTACCTAAATGGATTTTGGTAGAATTTACTATAGCATTTTGAGATGCTTTGCACCATGCCATTGCTACAGTTATTTGCTTGAGCCCAACGATCTCATCAGAGTCTCGATGCAACTTTATCAATAGCCTTAAGAAAGTTCCTTATAAAATTAGTAGCGCCGAAATGTGATTTCATTGTTGAAAAGCTCTGGTTGTTTACTCAGTGCACTCATCGAATGATCATATACTCTTTAATTGTTTGCCTTCGTCCAACAATGACGGAAACGGATCTCACGGAATAATATCCCGATCGGTTGTAGATTTCTAGCTCCGAGACATGGGGAAAATTCCCACCCAAATCACAAACCGATTCCTGATTGTATTTCTGACAGAAACTTGTATCCAACTATTCTCGAAATTATTTCGGCGCTCGACTCCCTTACTGTCCTGTTTGCCATAACTGTAATGACCATTCCTAAAATAGTGGTGATAGAATGAATTAACTATCCACGTTAAGGGTTGGTGGGTTGGTGAATAGGGCTGCTATCCGACTAGGCATCGCTTCAAACAAAGCTCGGAGCAACTCAATGAAAACTCGACTTATAGAATCTTAGAGAAGGGTTTCAGGGACTCGTGTGGAAAAGGGGAACATATTTTGTGTTACACGCAGGTTGTAAAATGACAACATCGGTTTCTATCAATTTAATTATATGGGAGTTAACATTCTTCCTAGATATGCTCATCATACTTTGTTTGCTGCCCCTCTCCCTCTATACA
Organism: Gammarus roeselii; assembly: GCA_016164225.1. Lineage (NCBI taxonomy): Eukaryota > Metazoa > Arthropoda > Malacostraca > Amphipoda > Gammaridae > Gammarus > Gammarus roeselii. The sequence continues at coordinate 529 of SDVV010029822.1, read as the reverse complement.
TGGAACGAAATATCATTTATATCCCGCTATCTATCAAATTGCTTAAAAATTATATATGTGTGGAAGGTTTACAGTAAAAAATAAATGTTATTCCTAATTTAAACTATCATATATAGAAGATGAACTTTTCTACGTATACACGTTCATGACTATAAGAGAGCAAAGGTAAACTTCCATCAGAAACCAAGACCAAGTTAAGCTACCATAAATGTCAAGCCAACTGCGTTCGGACAATTGGCTCGATGATATACCACAGATAGAAGCAATATTAGGCTAAGTTTATGAGTATCCTTTCATGTGTAATGCCAATATCAGTGAGTGTGCACTGCTGTAGATTTAACGTTGTGAGCAGGAGCTTATGATCAAATAGACCTTCTTAAAGACCGAATTCAAGAAACGCTGTGCAATTTATAATAAATCGCCCTGAGATGCAGCTCCCAAGAAGTCAAATTATTGTACAGAAGTGTGGAAAGACTGAGCGTCAAACTGGTGAAATGAAGAGTCATCCAATTTTCAATGAAATTTGCAT
>SDVV010029821.1:0-11758 GCA_016164225.1 Gammarus roeselii | reverse complement strand
ATTAACATGTGTGAGTAAGATCATACACTTTATTCAGAGTTGCATTGGGTAAAAGTTTAATTTTGGTTTCGCATTGCTGCATAAGTTTCAGATCCTCAAATGCACTTACGGGCACACCATCAAAAGGAGCTTCCGCCGGTAGCGTCCAAAATTACATAGTTTGTTGGTTTTACTTAGGTTATTTTAAAACACTTTTATATGCAAATAGATACCTACAGACGTAATATCAAAGATAGAAAAAACTTTTCGAGTATTGATTATCGTATTAGTTTAGATGAGATTACAATTCTTTTTCTCTGTTATTATTGTTGTTTGTTTACAGCTTTACGTCTGCAGGAAAAAGCTGTATGTATTCACATATATAAACACGAACAATTTCAATGCAGTCATGTCAAAAACAGACCGTTAATAGTACATATTTGTGGAATCGTACAATTTCCTAGGAGTGTTGGTTGTATTTTTGTTAATATGCATTGAACTCATCCGAAACGATGAACAGCTTATTGTCGAGAGACCTTATTGACCAGAGTAAGAGGTCGTACATCAGCAACCCACCAAATTATCTCATGAATGAATTTACAATATGATTCCTTAATGAAATCATCGTAGCCAACAAACCATAAATATTTAGTCTCGTTGAATCTAAACCCTAATATTGTACAGCATCATAAATTTGGTTAAACAACCATAGTTTTTAGTCTGTATTATTTAGTTTGTGTTATGACATAGTCCATGTCAAGTACTGCTGCAAGTTAACTTAATCTTGTTGGTGAACCCTTGACCGTATCTCTCTTTACTGCGATCAATGGGTTATCGGTCAACTCACACGAAGCATCTGTCATAATGGTGAAGCAGATAAATAATGCTGTTGTTGTCTATATGCTCATTTTTCTTACAACCTATAGTTAACAAACTTTGTCTCAGATACTGGGGACATTGTCTGTTTAATACTGTACATGAACATTGTCGTCTATTCTCACATATATCTTAGAGCTGTATATTGACTCATTACCCTCATAAAAAAATGTTTATCCATTGAAATTTATTTCTTTTACAAAATGTGTTTCGATGAGAGTCGTCAGAAGTCTGGGTGTTTGATGTTGGCCAAGCATAGGCATATTTTTTGAGGAAAACAAATTTTGGAATTAGAGAAAATGGTCTTTCCCGTAATTTGCTGCTTTTGGAATCCGGGTAACTTTAAAAACAACATCCAGCCTGATCACTATGATGTTCAAAATTTTAAGTTCTTTATTTCATAGTTTCTGTTAAGAGGATTGCAGCTATTTCAAAAGACTCTCTCTTTGTGCCGCTTTCAATAATTTTATATAATCACGTTTTATTAAACATAATTGTTGAAGATTAATTACATAACGACTGTCAAGACAAAAGCAACAAATACTGTTATTTATCGGCGATTCGACTCTATTAGTTACACATTATGCCATCTGAAGAAACTCTTTGTTGATATTAGACTAAAACAATTGGTATAACGAGATATAAGCCGAACAAACTGCATCCACTGAGCTAGAATCAATTCATTTTTAAGTTTGAGGATGACTCAGCAGCAACGGTCTTTGTCTATCACTCCAGGTATTAGAGTGCAAGTAGCAGGGAAGTCGTCTTTGTTCTCCACTGAGCAGTCTGTAGAGCAGGTGCATTCTGAATATTCAATGCAATGAAAGGAACTGAATAGAAATAATCTCAACCGTGAGAAACAAATTAAGCAAGTGTAATGGGAGATGTTATGAACAAATGGAGCAAGTGTAATGTGAGATGGTATGAACAAATGGAGCAAGTGAAATGGGAGATGGTATGAACAAATGGAGCAAGTGTAATGGGAGATGGTATGAACAAATGGAGCAAGTGTATTAGGAGATGGTATGAAGAAATGGAGCAAGTGTAATGGGAGATGGTATGAACAAATTAGGCGAGTGTAATGGGAGATGGTATAAACAAATGGAGAAAGTGTAATGGGAGATGGTATAAATAAATGCAGCAAGTGTAATGGGAGATAGTATGAACAAATGGAGCAAGTGTAATGGGAGTGTAATGGGGGTGTAATGGAAGTGTAATGGGAGATAGGAAGAAACATGTGAAAGGAAGCATATAAAGCAGCACATATCAAACGCCGAGGAATACTGCATTGACATTATTTCTGCCTAAAATAAAGACAAACACTGCTTCAAGCTCAAAATAGATCCTATTATGTTCTGTATTAATAACGATTAGCCCCTTGCTTTATTAGATGGGTCAGCGTCGTAGCTCTTATTTTTTCTCACCCTAGAGCTCTCTTGCGCTACAGAAGGCAAGCTTATTATGTAGGGGACGGCAGAGGCCGTTACCTCGTGGCTAACACTTGGTTGACATAGATAGAAGGTAAGAGATTTATTTTTCGTCTATATGTTTGTCTCTGTAGAGAGAATCGGATACCAATGAGTGAAAGTGATTGATGAGACATAATGTTTTAGTTAATAAAAAGTGATTCTTAACGCTTTAAGCCTTTTAAGGTTTCCAAGATTGTAAAGCACATTATGACGTGGTTGATAACTGAAGGACATAGAGTCTTATAGTTTATGTGACAGTTCTTACGTTTTGTTAATAGGAATCTACTACAGATAGATAAAACTAGCACTAACCTTTGAAAATGACAGTGGAATATGTTAGAATAAGATGGAAAAACAGAGTGAGTGCAACGCAAAGAAAACACAACCGCAGCCTTTGTGCTGCCTTTCCACATACATAATGCAATCCCTGCGTTGAAGAAACTCTTTCCACCTCATGATTTCTTTCTGGGTGAATTCGATCGACCAGTACCCGTGGAGTTACTATTGACGAATAATCTAGTGCTCTCTAAGTATGGAACGTGAACTAACGCTACATATATATGTGAGATAGAGGAAGCTCTCGTGAGCCTAATGCTAACTCAATAGGCAACTTGAACTAACGCTTCATATATATGAGAGATAGAAGAAGCTCTCGTGAGCCTAATGCTAACTCAATAGGCAACTTGAACTAACGCAACATATATATATATATATATATATATATATATATATATATATGAGAGATATAGAAAGCTCTCGTGAGCCTAAATGCATTTGGTCAAAGATGAGCGAGTTGACAATTTCGAATGACACCAGACACCAAGTAGATCGATCAAACTTTCCACATGCGCTTCAAAAAAAACAATGACGCCGCATAGATCTTTTCGTCCTTTCATTGATTATTGCTAGGAATGTATCACATTTAAAAAGAGTGAAATCATGTTATTTAAATTCACGCTGCTCAAACTCCCTGGATACAGTGATCAACAACAACATCACGCTGTTTAAATTCTTTGAATACAGTGACCTACGTTTTCATATTCAGAGGATCAAACTCTTTTTAACGATTGCCGCTACCTAAAATTAATAGAACAACAAACATATTCAAAGGTACAGATACAGACACTAGGCCGAATCCCCCAGAAAAGGAGGAGGCTGACTAAAAAGCACACTTCACAGTCCTCTCTAACACACACACTCACACAACTTGCCTCTTTTGATCAGAAGAGTGCGGCCGTGAGATCCCGCAACACACCCTCCAAGTCATGAGTGTGGTCCAAGGTCAGTGTCAGTAGCAGGGCTCAACAGTAAAATTGGTTTACCATCCCCAGCCCACCCCCCCCCCGCCCCCGTAAACGATCATCTATCTGTTAACGAGATGCCATGGGCGTGAAAGCACATCAGGGCAGCGTCAAGTATCATCCATTCACTATCATTCTCTACTCACGCCAATTTGTTGCACGGTCTCTCGCTATCTCCACACTCAAGTCTCTCATTCTCAACACCTGCGTCATACCATCGATCCATCCAAACTTCGATCCACCTCTCTGCATACGTCCATTCGCTTTTGCCTTCAACACCTTTCCACCAATCTCCCTTCATCCATCCTCACTATGTGCCCGAACCCTGGCAGAACACGCGAATCAACTCTGTCCTCCAACTTCTCCACCATCCCCGTTCTAACTCACATCATGTCGTTTTTTATCCTGTCCTCGACGTCACACCAGTCATCCTCAAACACAACATCTCGAAGACACCCAACCTCCTTCTCTCTTCCACTCTCATCCTCCGAGTCTCAGCTCCGTAGCACACAGTACACCCAATACTTTACACCCTTCCTTCACTCGCGACAAATGGAAAGTTATGCACATAAGTCCTCATAACCTCAAGCACGAATATTTCATTTCGGAAAGAAGCTCACTCCTGTCACCGAAGAGAGAGAATCAGGTGTCATTATTAGTAACGACTTAAAAAACAGCAAGCAATTTAACGATGCTGCTAAGAAAGGCAACAAAATGCTGGGTACGATATCCCGCACTATCTCGTTCAAAAAAAAAAACATAGTAAGATCATGTTAAACAATGCATTTGCTAGACAGCATCTCGAATACATCGTTCAATATTGGTCTCAATATCTAAGAAAAGACTGTATTAAATTAGAAAAGGTTCATCGTAGAGCTACCAAAATCATTCCTACGCTCAATCTTTATTCTCTAGAGAAACGTAGAGTCAGAGGTAACATGATCGAAATGTGGAAGATTGAAACATCGCCAAAGCGAGCCTTTTCACTCTAGATACGAACGGAGTGACTAGGAACAGTGAATACAAACTCGTTGGGAAACGCATAATATCACTCGACATCTAGCGCAATTTCTTCACATATAGAGTTATCGAACCATAGAACAAACTTCCAGCGGAGGTTGTAAACAGCAATACAAGTAAAACGTTCAAGTCGAGGCTAAATATGCTCTACATAAATTGCCGATAAATAGCGGATCCGTTCCCTTTCTTGAGTTTATAAAAACAGAAATGGCACATGAAGCTCTCTTAAACGTTCTTTATCACAATTAATGCTCCTGCTATCAAAAGGCAACCTAGTTTGGGCCAATATTCCTCTTGTTGTCTTCCAACACTTTTAAACACTTGTAAGCCCACACTCTGCCAAACTCCGATACTAGTACACAGAGCATCTCCTCTGAATCTGCCTCCAGCGCCGTATCATCCGCAAGCAATAACTGGCTCAACTGCCAACTCTGCCCATTCGTTTCGAACAGCTCCAAGACACGACCCAATACACTCGCGTTCACTTCCCTGACCACTCCATTCATGTAGAGGTTGAACAGCCAGTGAGACATAACGCAAAAATTTCTCAGACCCTCTTCCAATGTAAACCAATCATTAACCCCGTTCCTCACTCTGAAACATGCTCCGATGTTAACATATAAACTATGAACTGCTTCCAGCAGCTTCCCGCCCACTCCTTACAAACAAAACACCCTCCACAGAGCTTCCTTGGCAACCCTGCCGTGAGCTTTTTCCAAATCCATGAAGTCACAAAACACACACTTACTGCCCTAGTCATCGAAATTCTCGGCCCATCTTTTCCGTACAGCAACAGTCTACTTCAACAACTGCTCGTTTTCATCTTTCATCTCCTCCTCCTTTCCGATCTTTCCCTTTCTCACCCTCTTCACCTCCTGCATGAACAACTTTTTGTTCTACTCAAATTTCTGGCACAAACCTCTTCACCACCGGCGTTAGCGTTTCTTTTGGCTCTCTTCACCACCCGCTCTACCTCTATCCTCTTCTCTTTATAGTTGTCATAGGCCACCACTGACCTTGCTTGCAACCACTTCTCAGAAAGCTTTTATTTTCTGCGTCACCGCCAGTTTGACCTCTTCATTCCACCACTCGCGGTGGCGCACACCACTCAACATCGTATTTCTGAGCGTCTCTCATTCATCCTCCATATCTCGCAGGTCCTGCCCTCTCACGTTGTCCTTTTCCTCACTCAACGTATGTTGGAACTTTATAGCTCTGTCTCCCACATTCAGCTCACTCACCTTCATTATCTCACTCCCTCCTCCTACTCTTTGGTTGCCCTTCCACCTCTGCTCCACTCTTAGTCTTCCTTCCACCAGCAGCTGGTCCGACACTCCTCCACTTCCCCTCTCAACACCCACACATCCATCAGCCTTTCCATCATTCTCCTGAAAATCAGCACAAAATCCATCAGTGTAATCTCGGCCACTGCACCATGGTCCATCCTTACCGATGTGTACTTGTGGATATCTCGCTTCTTGAACAAGCTGTTCTCTACCACCAGCTATCCGATTTTCCTTTCAACCAGGAACTCTATACCTTCCTACCACATTCTCTACCACTACATCTCTAACTCCCGCATCAAGGTTGACCAGTAAAACCACATTGAATTGACCTCCAAAACTCTCAATACACTCACCCACATCAATCTAGTGGACACATTTCTCCACTCGGAAAAGTTATCACCAATCGGTCCCTTAATATCAATTCATCACCTTCTCGAGTCCAATCTTCTTTCACGGCCGACTTCCGTCCACTTACCATACCAAACTCAAATTTGCCCTTTATTTTCAGCATTGCCTCACTCAGCGCCAACACATCAATCATCTTCCTCAACATTCATCTCCCCAATCTCAATCATTTTGCTTCATTCGAACGAAAACCACGCACATTCAGCGACCCTAACAATAGGGTTCGAAAAGGCGTGAGACTCTCCTTCCCCCGTCTGTCTTTCCAGATGACGGAATTCCTAGTCTCATCGCTCCGCCCCTATTAGTCGGCTTTTATGACATGCAGAGGTTGCGGTAGCTTCATGCTAACTCTCCGGCTAAAGGGTTCTCCTTTTAATCTCCTTCTACGACACGCAGGGGTTACGACGGCACGATTTTAACTGCCCGGCTACAGAGATAGGTCATTTAGAAAACAGGTTCATGCATTTATTATGGGTATTATTCCAAAACAAACTATACAATGTTCTTTTTCTTCATGAGAAATTGCGCTAGTTGAGTGGTCCTGTTTTCCTTACCTGGCCCTTTTCCAAGCAAGAAACATGTTCTGTCGCTCATCAGAACAACCAACTCGCCAGTGTCTGGTGATTTTACAGCTAGAGTCAATGAACTCATGAGTACGATGGACATTGAGGGTTTGGTTTACCTTGATAATCAAAGACAATGTTGTACCGTTCTTTGTTGCGTCTCCGATAGTACCGTTCATTAGCACCTTTCATACTATACCGTCCATTGTTACGTTTCATATTGTACCGTTCTTTGTTGAGTCGCATTTGGTACCGCTCTTTCCCACGTCTCATATTGTACTGTTGTTTGCTACGTATCGTACTGTACCGTTCTCTGTCACGTCTCATGTTATGTGCGAACGTACTTTTATCAGCGTTCAGCAAATGTCATTACTCGGCTCGTTCAAACGACGTTTGACAGTAATTTTTCGACACAGATGCCCAAACCCAAGCCGAAGTATCCGTCTAAGAGCATATATGTTACCCAAAAGGATGTCAGAAATTCTCGGAGATGCAACCCAGGTTCGAGTTTCGATTTGAATGCGTTGGAGTAAAAACTTTCTTCAGGAATCGGAAGTAGTGTATAGGAAGCAGAGTAAGCTGCGGGTCTTCGTTTTGGGTTCGATTGTTCACGTATTTAGTCAGATCATCAAGTACACAGCGAGAACATGAACGATTCGCTGATTCAAACCCGTCGAACATCTCAGAAACAACGGACCAGAATCAGACATTAAAGTGTGAAGTGTGTGTTAGTGGGTTAAGCCCAGGGTAGAGGAGTCAGACTGAGGCGGGTGGAGAGGGTAGGCAGCAGGATGCCATTAAATGATGGAAACCAACAATGTCTGATTTTAATATTAGTTCACTGCAATTAAAACAGAAAAAATCGATGCACAGACGCCAAAAAATTGTTTGTTTTCTTCAAATTTGAAATACCGGATAGGGAAAAATATGTAAAGTAGTAGCAATAATTTTTTTTTCTAACAAATAAATAGATTTCATTACTTCTGCTCATTACGTTCATGGGGCTGTCATTACTTGAAAAGAGAAATCTGTATTACACAATTGCGATCATAGTGATACTGTTTTCAATTTGGAGTATTGCATATGTGTATATGTCCTGATAAACAGTATTGCACACGATCTGATGCCCTCAAAATGTTGTTTCAACAGGATTGCACACTATCTAATGCCCTTAAACTATTGTTGTCAGGCAGGGGGATTGTTATTTCACTATCACACATTTTTAATTTGTCTCTAGCCTGCAGTGTTTAGGGCGAGCAGGTAGTCAGAAACACTATGGTGGATGAATTTGCTCAAATAAACGTATATTAGGGTAATGTGAAACTACAAGAAGAAGAATAACTTCAGGTTCCTCTCATTAATATCAGCATTTATTCCCTTTCACTCATCAAAGCTTGGTCCCAGTTTTGCCGAAATGGTCGCCGCTATACTGCTAATGGACAAATTGAATCACTTCATCATCCCTCGTATGTTTGTCCCAGCACACAGGTTGATGAGCAGTAGACCTCGAGGTGCTAAGAAAGCGACTATATTGACTATTTATATCATGGTATCTCATCTCCGATGCCTATCGTTGATAAGCCAAGACTCGAGTTCCCACAAGGATTCACTTGCTAAGCCCACCCTCAAACCATCACCCCATTTTTTCTCTGCCCCCTCCTTGAATGATCAAATCTTTGATCTAACCCCTCAATTTCCCGACCATAAACATCAGCGATGGTTAATTTCACGACCCGAAAACAATTAGGCTTCTGCCAACCGCAGCATTGCCAACAATAGGGCGGAGATCGACTGCTGACCGCCTTATGACCCTCTACTTACGTGCCACACAGTGCGCTGCCAGGGGACAAAGCTTCGTAGACACTCTCACGTCTTTCTTGTAGGTACTAAAGATTACTTTCGCGTAATGGGCAAGAAAAAGTGCACAGCGTATGTTATTTGTTGATTACACAAGAAAAATTATATCGTGCTTCTAAGCGGGTTAAGCTAATTTTTTTCTTTTTGATAAAGTTTGTGGTAACGAGGTGATGCCCATTATGTGAAACAAACCATTTGTTACATGAGTGAGCCATTCTGGTTGCGACGTCAGGGGTTTTGTTTATACCAGCATTGACTTTCGCAAATTTCGATTTAAAAACTCTCAAACGAACATATTGTTTGCAATTCACTGTTGTTTTTCAACTATAATATATCGGGTTGTCATCTTCCACAATCGAGATAAATCTTGAAATCTCATTACAATAATTTCGTTAAATAGGAGTCACTTTTATAACGTCAGTTCGAATTTTCCGTGGCAGCCCCTGTGGGGCAGATGCACCCCTGTGTGGTAGAAGGTCCTCAGTGTATAAGTGAAAGAAATACTTCGCCGTCATAGTTTCACAACTTTTATCCCATCATGGCCTCGTGGATACAATCTGACTATAAGTTCAAGGAAACCAGAGGTCGAACACGCGCTCGTTCGAACTCTGGTTTCGAACTTTGCTCGTTCATTTGATTGCACACAATCTGCGTTAGTTGGATTATTCTATCGAAGTAAAGGGATGTACCAGCAACTTCTGAGAGGACCCTTAATAGAAATCATGTTTTGTACGGGAACGTGAGCAGTAATAATGCACCTTCGATAACCCGGCTACGATACTTAACTGCATAGGAATTTTTTTTTCAGACCTGTTATAATGTTCAGCGAGTAAAATAATAGCTTCCCTGACAAAGGTCTCTGATTATCTTAGCCAACAATTCTGAAGATTATAGCTTTTCACCGTCTTGTTGTGTTTTATGTAATTTTTTGACATGTTTACAAATATATTTCTTGTGTTAGAGCATTTTATTAAACAAATTGAATCGTAAAAAAATACACTCTTATAACCATCAGTATTCAAACCTCAACTCAACCGCAATCATGTCAGTATTTCAACTAAAACCATAAGTCGGCATTACTGTCCACAGAACTGCGGACACAATGGAAGCGCAAGGACCCATCTAACATACCTTATTGTTGCTCGTCCGTCGACCAGTTTCCTTTCGATTTCGATTAGGCTTTTGATCAGAAGATGAGTGCTTCTAGACTAAGCACTTGAATGCTCGTGCACAGATAGTATACGACCGATAGCTGATCTAAATGGAAGATCAACCCCAATCCATCCGAATATATTATGTCTTTTGAGTTTGATCAGTCTCAAGGGAGATAAATCCAATCAATTGTCGAATTAAATAGAAACAAAAAGTTCAAACTCAATAACATAATTTTAAATGGAATCGTGAGTGCGGAGATATTTCAGGAATATTATTTGTTTGTAATTATAACATCACTTATATGTTATTTGTATTCCATTTGATTTGTTGTCAACAATTATAATAAGATGACCCGACATGAATAGTTTGGGGAACCCACAGAGTCGCTCATGCTTCTGTAGTTCTCATCACAATATACTCTCATTCCTATCTTTACTGAGTTCTCCTGCGACCATCTACAGTAATCAATTCCTAATGCTCATCAATCTTTTGTACTCACTATTCGCATTCTTCTTCCATATTTTCTACTGAAATTATTTCATTATCTTACCTTTAAGAGAAAAAAAATAAACTGTGAGGGCAATAACCCCCATTTTTTGTATCTTGTGAAGTGTCGGCAATTTGATTCTCGCGAGAGTTTCTCACCTACTGTAAACATTTTTAATCTTTGAAATGACAATCATCGTTGGTTTCTTGAAATTAAAAATGTACTATTGGTTCATAAAAAACTCTTCATTCTCCCAAGCGTTCCACATAAATCAAAGATTCTGTTACAATTTCCCCAAAGTTATGAAGTGTTCCCAAGATAAAAAATCCAGAGGACAATGTCCGCATCAAATAATATCAATTCGCATTAAAAAGCGTCAGTGAAGGCTACCAAACACTGTCAGGAGTAAACATGGATTACAATGACTTCCAACAATTATTTTTTCAAATTATAATCCGTGACTATCAGCAATATATTAGGCTATTCAAAAAATCTGATCTGGCTACTGTATTGTGGTGAACACTTTCGACGGTGTAACCCCTCACTAACACCCTCACACACACACCGTAACTCCCACCTCATGAGCGAGGGGGCGACAGATCTCAGTATCCATATGCATGAAACAACAACGCCCAGTTAGTCATGTAAGAGTTGTCTGAATCAAATACCGAATACTAATTACCAAACTCAAACAAAAAGTATATTATGCACGGCTTCCTGGAGTGTTCTTGAATGTTTGACCTCGTTAGTTTAGCCTTTTAGGCATTTGGAAATGCGTTTTCTAATAAACGTATATTGTTTTGTTTAATGTTTTACAATAAAAAAATTAAAGCTTCTGTATCACCTGTGATGAAAAATTAACTGAAAAGAATGCAATTTTATATCCATTGACCTTAAATAAACCCAGTCTGTAAATGAAGACGCCAGCTTGAATGAACTCTTTCTCCGATTCGAGTGCACTAGAGTTTCCCTTCAGATTTTTTTTCCGTCATCTTGGTTGTGATAATCGGCGTCAGTTAGACAGAGGCTTCAAGAGTTCAGCCGTGATGAACTGCTCATGAGCGCTCAGCTGCGGGGCAATACTTGGAAGGTCAGCTTACATCATTACCGAAGATGGGTGGCCTGAGAATAGGAATGAGCTGAAAAAAACTTGTTCATAATAATAAAGTGGACTTAGATGCACGATTCTCCTATATGGAATTTACACTGTGATGTGTATCTCGGAGAGTTTCTGTTTTCTATGTTGAACGGTAGATGACTCTTTCTAATATTACAAAAATTGGCTCCCGAGAAAACGAAATTATGTGAACCTACTTCTGTTTGCATTTTTTTGTCATTGAATTTTTTTTTTTTTTTTTTT